>JAZHYW010009770.1:0-60442 GCA_037355805.1 Ixodes ricinus
GGGCGTTTGAAATGCGTGCGACGAAGCGGTTGGGCTTGCTGATCCGACGTACGCGGGTGTGATGGACGCGGTTTCTCAGCTGGCTCGCTTCCCTGCTGCTCGACCGCTCTTGCCGTTCTTTTCGCTGCTTTGCTCCTGGTGTACTCCTGCCGTCCAAGCGTCGGCGCGCATCAAAATAGAGGATACACAAGACGCGGAAAAGACACAGGCGGCGGCGGCGCAGGAAAACGCTGGCGAGGAGGTGTCGGTTGCCCTGGCCACTGGAGAGTGGATAGACTACGGTGCGGAGAGCGGGCGTTTTCGTCACGAGCGTTGAGTTACGCTAGTCTTATCCGCTAGTTGATCTGTGGCGCTGCAATCGGTAGTGTTAAATTTTGTAAACTAATTTATTTTTTATAATTTAAAGAATATATTAAAAACAAAAATCTAATTGTGGCTTACAATGAGACTAAAGTGAGAAAAAACGGAGGGGGGGGGGCCTTAAAAACAATATCTGGTTCTTATATATAGAGTCCGGGACAAAATCTTATTTACCTGCAAACGTTGCTGCAAACGTTAGCGCGCTGGCAATCGGGGCACCACCAAACGGCCCAGGCAAAAACGAAAACGAAACCCCACTCGCGGCGAACGATCCATGCATTGAGAATAAATCAAACCTGAAAAAGCTGCTAACGCGAGTCGGTCGCTGCGGTTTAATTTATTATTGATGCTTTTCAACGTCGATGCATGCGTGCACTAGAGCAGCTGGCTAAATTTATGGTTATTCAGCAGCGGTCGGCGTCTAGCTACAAAAACGGGAAAAGAAAGTATGTCTGCGATATTGGATACCTATTACCTACGGAGCGTTCCATTCTCGACATTTGACTCTCGGGTGCTTTTCGAAATCATATATATTATGCGAAAATATATTTTCTGCCAATAAATAAGTTAGAGATCCAGCTGAAATTATCACGGACATTAATAAACCAAAGGCACATTCCAGAAGAAAAGAAAAGAAGTGAGAGAAAGTTAAGACGCAAGGATGATGCATAAAAAAAAAAAAAACGAGATGTGTAAAGAACATTCGCGATGCGCGCGCATACACGCACATTAGACGTTCCTTCTCCAATTTTGTTTTATTTAATGGGGCAGGTTCCGAGTAAAACGAATGCCATGGTTGAGTGCACCTTTGGGCAGGTATCTATACCATTGAATTATTATCAATCAACCGCTGCTAGCAGACATAAGAAAAGAACAGCAATCCCCCGAAGACCTCAAAAGTGCTTCACCTCTATGGTCTGTCACAGGTAAAGAAAAGCGGAACAAGCTACTCCCACAAACTCGTTCACTCTTTCCACTTCAGCACAGCAAATGCTGAAGAGGAGGAAACCACCAATCATGGCGAGGAGAGCGCTTTGTGAAAATGATCTGACAAGCGAAGAGAGCGCTTGTCAGTAATTTTTATTGTTTTGTGCATGTATCGATTTGTACAATAACGCTTCGCTGTATTAGGCTTGAGTCATGTCGCATCGGTTTTGTGTCTTGTCGCATTGATATTACGATAATAATCTCTGGAGAAGGGGAAAAGGGGGACAAAGGACAAACACAAATCTCCAACCACAGCTAGGTGACTGGTACGCAACTGAAAAATCCACCTGGTCCTGGTTTCGTTGTTCTTGTCCAGCTCGCTGCACCTTTGCATCAATTGCATTAGCGTCATAACCTTAAAATGCAGGCCATTCACCCTTGTTAGACTGGTGGCAGCTGTTAAAACCCGTTTGCTATACTAACGTCTAACTCCTGGTTAGCTCAGTTGGTCGAGCGCTCCATTGGAAATGGAGAGGTCCGGTTCTATATACCAGGACCAGGCAGACTTTTCAGTCACGCACCGGTCACCTAGCTGTGGTTGGAGATTCGTGTTTGTTCTTTGACCCCCTTGTTCCCCTCTTCAGGGATTATTATTGTTATTCTTGTCCAGCTCCCTGCACCTTTGCATTAACTGCATTAGCATCGTATTGACATTCTTGTTGTCAAACTCACACCATGTAATGTTTCATGCAGTGTGAAAGGCTATGACTATTTTACTATTGTTGATGTTTTTGTCTACTGGTGTATTATATATTTTGAATAACACACAGCTATTATAGTCCTTGTAGGACTTATAATATGTTAAATAAATAAATAAAAGTAAGAAAACACAAAAGAGACTGCCGATAATGGGTATGTTCGCAAACAGTGTCTGCCTGGGTGGGGCCCTCAATGACAAATTCATTATTTGTCATTGGTTTGCCAGTTTCCCACATTTGTTAGAAGCAACACGCTTTTAAGGCGTTACATGCAAAAAGATTTGGCAGACCTGGAACTATAGCAGAGACGAAACAGATAGCCATGGTACTCAGTGGCAGATCCAGAGGGGGTTCGAATGTTCTGACCCCTCTTGAATTTCGCATCTGTAAACTTTTAGGGCAGGGAAAGGAGGGGAGGGCGGGAGGGAGAGAATTAAGATATCTGATACGCAGACTCCCCCTCGAGTAATAACTGTATCCGCCCCTGCCAGTACTGCACTCCCAGCAGTTGGACAAGAGCGTCAATTTTTCTCCTCGCCTGGTTCGGGGTTCCAACTCCAGCTGTAGCCCATTTGCGATGAAATCATCAAATGAGCTTGAAACACAAAAAGCAAAAGGTGCAGCTGGGTAATTTTTTGAAACAGCAAGCAGCAACGCTTTGTTTTTTCTTTTTTCAACTTGACTAGACAAACACAATACTGCAGAAGGTACAGTCATAGGCGGAATGAGTCACATTGATGCAGCAGGCAGATAAAGAGGGTGCGCTGTCACGCACAGTGTTATTGTGCTGTAAGTCACACAGTGGGAAAGAGTCTAGACAGCCACAGCTAAAAACGGAAAATAGAATGCGGTGCATTATAAGAGTTGAAAACGTCAGGTAACCACCTTTGCTGATGCCTCAAGTAAGGTTCTGCAAATGATCACGAAGCAGAAAGAGTTAAAAAGCTGCAATGTGAATCTCCAAGTATATTCTCCCAGAATGTCTGCCCCCCCCCCTCACCTTACCCAAATCTGCACTGTGCAGTTGTTTGTCCATGAAATGATAAAAATAATATAAAAAGGTTTCCTCTACCAAGTATGAACAATGAAGAATCTATAGGGAAATTCACTTTAATGAGCTATGAAATCATACAACCAGCGAGTGAATTGCAAGTTTCCAGAAATATCCACCTGGCCAGAATGACCAAGGTGCATATATACATCGTCAAGATTTTCTGCGCATGCCATCATGTGACCATAACGAGTTACCAAATTGTTATTTTCATATAAAAGAAAGCGACTTCCATCAAAATTCGAAACTGGTGTCAAATGTTGCCAAGGCATTAACTAATAGCGAGTTCGTTTCACGGCACTCGTGTCCACGCGTGCCCACTCGCGGCGAAAAGCGAGTTCGTTTCAGCAGGCACTCCACGAGTGGTTGCACTTTCCGAGTTCGTTTCAGCGGCGGCACCCCACGCATGCATGCACTCGCTGCACCGAGAAAATCGGGCGTGCGCCAAAATGCAATCCCGTCATGCCTCACTCCGGCGAGGCCAGCGAGAAGCGGGGCAGACCGAGCAGACGACGAGGGTTCGTCTGCTACGATGTGTTGCAGATGTACGAAAGGAAAAAAGTAGATTTTCTGATAGAAATCGCTTCCCTCGGGCAACAAATTCAAACGCGAGCTTCGTTTGCTATTTTATGAAGGAGGAAATTGACAACCCGTGCTTTATTTACAGGTTTTAAGTCGCTCTGTTGCCGTACAGACGCTGAAATATACCAGTGTGTCAAGAAATGCTCAGAACAAACGCATCAGCGGCCCCCGAGATGTTTATCATCATCCGTGTGCGGGTGAAAAAGTGAACATTTGTCGACAAAACTCCCCCAGCAGAAACCTCTGACTGCCCAATAAGCATCAGAGAAAGCAAAACATAGTGACTTTACCCGAGGCTTGGGCAACATCATCATGTTTAACATTTATGTACGTCAGCTAACTTGCCCCGTCGTATTTTGTTCGAGAAAGCTCTCGTTCTCGACGCCCTCACCAAGGCTAATATCTGATTTACCTGTAATGACGATCGAAATCGAAAGTCACACGAAAAGTTTTACTGAATATTCCAACCGACTAGTTTTAAGCCGTACCTTTCAGTGGCTCATGCATAATACCATGCTCAAACGGATCAAGCTTCTGCTCGGACAGCATCATCAGTTTTCTTCAGTGTAAACGGTTATAGGAATTGGAAGATCGCAACCAGCTGCTTTGTAGACAGCTGGTCGCGGAAATTTACGCCGTCTGTAACTATCTCTACGACAGCCGAATCGCTTGAAGTCATCGCAACTATAAACTACAGGTTGCAGCGACCAACGTTTGTAGATAAACGTTGGTAGCGACTGCATTCTCGCATTCCCCCCATCACGCTGAAAAGAAAGGTGCTAGTTTCGGTTTGAGGTCGGTACCTTTTCTACAACATAGATGGCGGCAGCATCAGTCTTCTGCAATCGGTGCATTTGGCGAGTTCGTTTGAGTCCAGTTCTCCGTGCAAACACTCTGCGAGTGCGATGCATTCTGGGAGAGAACTCGAACGGTGCCAGTGCGTGTGAAACGAACTCGCTATAAAAAAAAGATAAGAGCAGGCAAAAGACACTGATATTGAGACTCCAACCATTTAATGGCCTCATAATAAAAAGGTCTCCACGGCCCAAAACATTGTTTCGCAGGAAATAAGCTTGGCAGGATCTCTCGATATACACAAAAAAATGTTTCGCACATTGTAAGAAAACACATATTCAAACACATATTCACCACCTCACTGCATATTCTTTGAAAATGTCAGTGCACACAGTCAAATGACTGATTTGACGTTTTCTGATATAGAGACGGCACACTAGAATCAATCGATTGCCATCTTGGCTCAACGTTCTGGAAGCTGGCAAACTTCTCTCTAGACACTGACAGGATCTAAATGGCAGGAAGGTCTTTCAGTTATCCTGCCTCCAATGCACACACAGGCAGAGCACATCGAAAGGCAACAAGAGCATGCTGTTCTCATGTGCTGTACGCTAGAACTGAGGTTTCATAGTTTTCGTAGCTTATTTCTCGTGAAATTCGGAGGGTGTTTTGGGGTTTCTTTTTGCCGAAAATTTTGAGTTTCTTTATGGTAGATTCCCCATTGTACTCATCCTCTCAGTGATTCTAACGAGGAGTATCTGGAACACGCCAGGAAAGGACTAATTTAGGCCACCTGGAGATCTACGACATGTAATTACACCCTTTTACATGATGCTAGATCTTGGATAAGCCTCCTTCACAATGTAAGCCACGGGTGGATTTAAGGAAGGCAAAGGAGGGAGGGGACAACTGCCCCCCCCTCCCCCCTAGACATGTGGGGGATTGCTAACTATCAGCAGAGGTACTGACAGAGTAACCAAAGAGTCATCTGAACAGCGGCGGCGATCTGAAAGAAGACGTCAAACTATAGTAGCGCGGTCCCCACATCTCTGCGGCAATGCAAACAACGTTTAAAACTACATTAGCGGGTGGGTTCAATAAATACCTCAGTCGGTGCAAATGATTGACTACCTTGTCTCACTCTCTCGAACATAGCGGAAGAGAAGACACACGTACCAGAGTAAGGACAGAGTCCAAGAGCATTTATTAGAGCACTCTCAAGATGAATTACTATGTCCCCATCCAAAATGCCCCCCGTGTCAGCAAGGTAAGAAAAGGTCCTTACCTGCCAGACGCGGGGTTCCGGAGAGCCAGAGGGCGGGAAAGCATCGGAGAAATCGCCGCTACACGTCCTATCTCTTTCGCGGTCACCAGACGAGTCCCCTTCCTGAAAGCGGGAAAAGATGAGGCGAAACCGCCTTGCCTGCTGGCAGTGATGTGCATCCGAGCGGGGAATGGAAAGAGGTCCCCCCGTGAGAGAGAGGCCCTTGAACACAGGGGACTTTCCGCTTCACGAACAGGTTGAAGCTCACAACGAAGGAGGCCAAGCGTTCCGACCCGCAGCCGTTAAAACAGCCATCGGGGAAGAGAGATCACAGGAATCCTCACATCCCCCAGAATATGTGGGATGGTCGCGGGTGGTGGTAGCCGAGGGGTTCAGCGATGGTCTCTAATCGGGAGACACCAAGCGTACTCCCACACCTTGCAGCTTTCTCTTGAGAACACCGCTACGGGCGGGTCCGAATGTCAGCCGCACAACTGATCACTTCTCTAAAAAGGAGCACGTAACACAATAGGACCGGGTCCGTGTTTATTAGAACACCGTAAGACACACTGTCCCAAAACCCTCGCTCCAACAAGGTCAGATGAAAGGCTCACCCTGTCAACACCGTCCCGAGAGCGCAGTCCGAAGCGAGCAAAGGAAGTCCTTCGCCACACGTCTGATCTTTATCGCATCCGCAGGAGGAGTTCCTGCGTTCCCGAAGTCAGGAATGCGCGTCGACCTCCTCACCCTGCGGGCATTGTCCTCACCCATAACAACTAGGTTCCCAGATGAGCGGGGAGACGGAAAAAGGTCCCCCCAGGAGAGAGTGAAGAGGAGAGCCCCCAAGCCAGGCGACTCTCCTACACTTCATGAACAGGATGGAGCTCACAGTAACCAGGCCGAGCGTTCCGCACCGCGGTCGTTATACCGGCCCTCGGGAAAGGGCGACTAACGGTCCCCACAAAGGGGCACTAAAGAGGATTCTGCAATCGTCTGTTCTTGGTGATAACCGATTCTACGAGCCCTAAGCACCCTAAAAATTCAAAAATTACAATCACACGACGCCGATTTTCTTATTAAAAACGTCGTGAAAGGTTGAGAGACACGCCTTCCTGAGAGGGTTTTTCCGCTCAGAAAAGCCGTGGCAGCAGCGGTGTCAGTGCAGTGACGATAGGCGCTCTTCGGCCAATTGCAAGCCACCTATCCCCGTGTTGGGAGGGTGATTATAGAAGTCTTTTGAACGGTGACGATCCCGCAAATCGTAGGCTCATTCTCTTTTGCTCAAAAAGACCTCGGGCCCCGGCGGCTCAAATGATGCCCTTTTATCCTTATATCCTCCCCCTTCTTTTTTCTTCCAATGGTGGGAAGTTGTGGCCTCAGCAAGTGAGCCCCCCCCTCCCCCAAAAAAATTCTCAGCAAGACACGACCACGACTTACTGTAATGCTGAACTGCCCACAGAAGAATGTGCGAGCGCGCACCTCTTAGTACATGGCCATGGCGCAGGCACGTAGCCGGGATTTTGTTTCGGTGGGGGAGGCCCACCCATGGCAAAATGCTCTTTACCTCAGACGAGTCCCACAAACCGAATTTTTCGAAGCCGCCATCCTTGATCGAACGCAGGGCGCAGGGAGTGCTACGTCGGAGTTCAGCTGGGATTTGGGTGGTTCAAGTGGCGCTCCACCGATTAATCACGTTCTCTGGCTGAATGCCGACAGTGTCCGGCTCACGTTAGCCAAGTGCAGCCTTATGGAATCAACCCTGAAACTTAATGCTAAGCGAATGACAGTTATATCCTCAATAGTACCTAGGAAGTTGTAAGGAGGGCTCACTTACGAATGTCTGGGACACCTGCAGACATTTGAGCACCCAATGCCGAAGAACGATGCTGTGAAGCCAGGCTAGAAGATAACCGCTGGCGCGCATGCAGACTAACGTGGCGTGTGTCCCATTACCAACGGTCATCCGCCGCAGCAAACTCGGCAACATACATCGATGATGTGGCACATCCGACTATACTACGGGCAAGTCCGTATTTATTGCGGCACCAGTAACAACCAGCACAATCGAGCTCTTTTTTTTTTATTTAAAACATCGACAGACATACACTGATATCTCTATGTGTGTAATTTATTTTTCTATTGATGAAAGTTTTTTTTTTCTTTTTTGAATCTGTTCGCTTTTTTTCGTTACATATCTTTTAAGATTCACGCCCAATGACTTCAGCCGCAGGTTGCAGGTGTCCGTATATTCCCCATGTTGTGAATGTGTTTGTTGACCCCCCCCCCCTCTTTTCTAGCTTTAGCATATCATATATTGCACCCTTCCGGGCACAAAAAGGTGACAGCACCTGAAGGTCAGTGTAGGGTGAATAGCATTCAAAAAATGATGTTACATATGTGGAAAAAAAAAAAAAAGAAGCAGACGCCCAGAAATTGATTGGACAAGAGTGGTGCCTTCCCCACAAAAACAAAACACACAAGAAAAGGTTGAAATAAAGTGTTTCTTCTGCCGACATGGCAGGAAAGAAATACGCCGAGCGGAGGAGCACGACGCGCAGTCCTGCACACCCTTCGTTATCTCCCAACCAAGCGGATTTGGTTTTTCCTAAACAACGCAGATTCCCCACTCCGCAGAAACAAGCAAAACACACTCAAATATACCTAACATTAAACCAGAAAAAAAAAAAGCATAAAGCAAAAGGGGAATACCGAGCACGGGGAAAAAAAAACAACCAAGGAAGAAAAAGAGCTAAATGTGTGCATTTTTTTTTGTATGTGTGTAGGGCACCCAAAGGAACAGAACTGACCTAAAAAAAAATGGAACAAACAAAACATGCTGCCAATGCGGTATAACACGATGGAGGATTGAACAGCAGAGGGGGGAAGGAAAAGATGAGGGTCATTAGCGCACTCCCCCCTCCATCGAAAACAAATCAAAAATAAACTCCAAACCCAAAAAAGTTTGTCCGTCATTCCTCCTCCACACAGCAGGCCCACGCAAGACGCCTGACCGGCGTTTAAAGCTCGGACCAGCAGCCCGCGTCTTCGGGCCCCCGCCACCCCCAGCGACATTATTTTCTTTTCTTTCTTGAACAGAACTGACCGATTTCGGCGGGCCCAAAAACATCAGCACGGCGTGAACGACGTGGGGGCTTCAGTACGGGTAGTACCAACTCGCCCGACGCGGTCGAAAAGCCCGCCTGGGAAAACGGTATCCCCCGCCGCCGCCACCGCCGCCACCTCCGTAGTACATTCCGCCGCGCGTCGGGCGACGGAACCGGCCCCGGGGCGGTCTGTTAGTGCTGCTAATTCCGGGGCGATTGGTACGCTTCGTCATCACCTTGATCTGCCGGCCACGGAACAGCGATTCATCGAGAGCCATCGCCGTCTGAATGGAATCCTTGTCCGTGAACTCGATGTAGGCGAAGCCCTTGGGATGGCCCGAAAACTTGTCACAGAGTATCGTCACCCGGTTGATGGAGCCGCAGCCGTGGAAGTGTTGCTCGAGCTCCTCGGCGGTCGCCCCGTAGTCGACGTTGCCCACGTAGATCGAGCGGGCGTCCACTTCGATCTTTTCTTCGAGCGTTAGGCCTAGCGAGCCGCCCGGCGGGCTGATGCTCATCTGTTTCTCCACCTCGTTCTGCATCTGTTTGAGCTTCTCGGCTTCTTCCTCCATCTCGCGGACGCGCGCCTTGATCGCTTCCAGTTCGGGGTCGTCCAGGCCGTGTTCGTCGCCCAGGCTTTCGTCGAGAAGCTCGGTGGTCGAATCGTGGTGATCACCGTTCTCTTGGGCTTCGGACAGTCCGTCGCCGTTTTCCACGGAAGTGTCGGCGTCCGCCATGGCGCTTGTTTCACGGGGGTGCCGGTGCGCGTGTGTTCGGAGGCTCGGCGCCGGGGAGTTTATGGTTTTCGTCGATGCTGTCGCCGCTGCTGGCGAAGACCGGGCTCACATTAAATGCGCTCGATGTTAGTGCACTTTTCGAAAACTGTTCAAACGCCTTGCAAAATAGCCCGAGATCAACCTTTGTCTTGTTTGATGGCGATAGTTGATGCCGGTCGCGATGCGGCTGTTGAACTTCACGCGCCGCGTCACCGGTGTCGCGGCGCCTGATTTGCAAAACTATATTATTTTCTTAAACTAGATAACTTTTTTTCTGTGTACCTAGGATTGTTTTAAACATCACAGACATATCCGTGCCATTGAATTACAGTGAATATTTTATATATTTTCTGGGAGTCACAGTTGTTTTGTGGTTTTGGACAACAGTTCAGTTAATTTCTGTCCTCCTCGTGAGACCCGTGAGACAAAAACTTCGTTTTATTTTCAATAAATTGAAACCTGATTTGAGACACAACCATTAATCACGTTCTGTTATTAAAATAATGAAGAAATTTAATCGAAGAGAAGTGTAAATAGAGTAAAAGAACGAAGCAGCGCCCCACGACGGTGTTTTCGCGCTTTGCAAATTTCGCACTGTTCCGTGGTGCTCCTTCGCTCGCGCTGCGTGGAGTCTCTGCCCGCGGATTTCTCTACCATGTATCGCGACCTGTTGTGATTCATCATCTCTGGGCGATCTCTTCGTGTCCACAGCACCTCCTCGGTGACGCGGCAATGGTCCTACCGTCGTTGGAAAGGCTGAACTGATTCGAGAAGTAAGTTATCCGTATTCCTAGGAGCTGCCCGGCTGAAAACAGCTGATCGATCAATTGCAACACACAAGTCCGCGTTTCAGATACGTTTCGAAGGACAACGCTAATTCGGTTTCGTCTAACCGCAATATACTGGGCCCATGTCGTTTTTATCGTTCACGTTAAGGCTGTTGATAGTTTAGTCGCCAAAGGATATCCTTTGCCAATGCGTGCTTTCGGTTCGTAAACATCAAAGTACTACACACTTTTTTTTTCTTTGTAAGGATTATTTGTATTGTGGATGTTTGGGAGCCGTGGGTTCTTTCCCTGCAGGCAAGATGTAACGTGTGAGAGCATTATCGGTTTCCCAGTTCCTCGAGGCTATACAAAGGTTCCCATATCGGCAAAGACCCTTATAGATGTCAGCCCTTTGTGAGGCGCTAGGACAGCTAAGATATCAAAGGCGAACTTCTAGCTGTTTGTTTTATACTTTTTTTTTTTTTTTCATGAGCCCGTTGGAACATGTTTCCAAGAAATCACGCTCATGGTTGCAAGACCGTTGGCTAAGTGATTTATCAATTACAATAATACGTGCGTGATCGTCTCGTAGTGATTTTCCTGGTGTCCTTTTTTTTTCTTCTTTTGATCGTAGGTGTTTTGCCCTTTAAACTTATTTATTGTTTACGATCGAGAATTTTGATAATCGTTGACTCTGTTCTTTCAGTGGAGAGATGCAGGGCCTTGAGTTCTTGCGCGCGTTGCTATAATCGCGAATTCAATCCAATTTATTTGTAGCAGAAAACCGTTTTTGCTTTCAATATATATCGCCATCAAAATTTTTGTTTTTGTTTGTTTTAAAAGCTTGTGCTGTTCGAGCATGTAATATTCGTACAGAACCCTAGATAAATACGACACCGGGATGATCGTGGGATGCTAAGCTATCCTCTCGGAAAAGATCTAGGCCGCAAAGAGCGCGAGAGACGTCGTTTTGGTATCTTCTTTTTTTCTTTTTTATTACTATTCTTTATTTTTGTTTTACTCGTTCTCAAAAAGCCCAGATAGAGCTAGCTGGAGTTTTGAGGCTTCTTTCTCGCACGATTCTCCCACATACGCGGATGTTTCTGTACACACGACGACACCCACCGTCTGCGGTTTTATTTTTTTCCGAGTCTGCTGCCGAAAAGGGTACGCCCTGCGTGTTTGACGTTTTATTTTTCTTCGTGAGGTTTTTAAGTGAGAAAGTTATGTTTAACCGTTTCTCTTTTCTTTATCGCTTTCTCTTGGCGGGCGATGAGTCATGTCGCGAGAAAAGAGGGAGGGAGTCAACAGTTGGGCGAGTCGAGGCGTCCAGGCGAGTGCAGAAAGAGACTGGGGATGCGCCGAGACATGTTTTATGGACGGAGAAAGTATCCGGATGTAACGTTTTCGTCGGTCCATGAAAAGAAAAAAGTTGGACTGTGAGCTTTTGATAAGAAGACAACGACCCTTGCGCAGCATCCGCCATTTTTAATTTTTTTTTTCGGTCTGATTTGTTTGGGTGCTTGTTTGGGCCAAAGATCACGTCTGTTCACGTGCGCAGGCGTTACACATCTTTTTACAACTGGGCAAGTCACGATTTTCGGACAGAAACTTCCCTAGTAACGATCTACCTACCTACTATTAACTAGGTTTGACGAACAAAAAGTCTCATTGCTTCGAATTACGTCACCGATGACGCCATGTTCGTCCTGATTGACGTTCATTTGGCGGCACTACCGCATCACCGCATCTCGTCGTGCGGCGTTCGACTGGTCGTTCGATTTTTATTCCGACATATTTAAGTTCAGAAAGGGTCTCAACTTCATGCTGCTTCAAAATCGCTTGCGATGTCAGCCAAATGTAACCCGTCCAGTATTCCTCTGCAAGCGAAGTTTCTCTTGCATCATTTTTTTTTTCATCTGGTTTTGTCGGAAGGTGTGGAGCTTCTCGGAGGAACAGCATGAAGAGAAGTGGGTTATATTTTTAGTTTTTGGTGCGAATCCGTCTCTTGATGGCGTACCGCCAATCCGATACGTTCGGCGGATCGGCCAGGACAAGTGACAGTGGTGACAGGCCGACAACAATGGTGAAATCCGCGTGACGTCACCAGGGGGGAAGCTCCTTCGCAAATAGACAAAAGGGGACGGTTGACGACAGGTGTTGTTTTGGCAGGGCAGCCGCGGCTCGCGCCGTACGTGTGTGCGTGTTTTCACGACCACTAGGTGAACAGCCTGACTCAATATTAAAGGGGCACAGGGACGTGAAGGACGCATCCAGCGGCACATTCGATGATAGCAACGCGGGGGTCGGGCATGCAGGGGCATGGCACGTACCCAAGGTCACCTAGTGCAGTGCATTACCGTTTGATGACGTGTTTCCGAGTTGCTACAATATTGCGCGCACTTTATAAGATCGTTCTAAGAGCCCAAATACAAGATTAAGGAAAATAAAAAAAGGGTCAAGTTTCGAGGCACGGGCAAGGCAGACATTGTAATACCCAAGTTGATAACATTAGTTCTCATATACTGTACACGACTTAATTTTCGCAAATTTTGCGAATCGCCTACAATTCGCGAAAAATAGGTCCCGCGAACAATTCCGGTAACACGTAAACACATTGGAATATACGTATATTGAGATCCCCCCGAGTCGCGAAAATTAGAACCCGCGAATTATTCAAAAACTTCATTTTTGACCTAAATCGCGAAATATTGAATCCGCGAAAAATAACTCGTTTACAGTAGATACAGTACAGTAAAAATGTCTGAGAATTAAAGGGACATCAAAGAAGCTTTCGAGTTTGTCTTTTTTTTTATGGCGATAACTGTATCTTCGCACTCTAGGTGTCCAAGGTTGCTCAGCACAGCGAATTACCGCGTTTGATGACGTCTTTCTGAGTGAATACAAGGCAGGCACGTAGCCAGGATTTTGTTTCGGGGGGGGGGGGGGGTGCCCGCCCATGACAAAATGCTGTATGAGGGGGAGGGGGAGAGGAGGTCCCAGCAAAATGGAAGATTTCGGGGAGCCCGGCCCCCCCCCCCCCCGAAACAAAATCCTGGCTACGTGCCTGATACAAGGTAAAAGAAGATCAAGTTTGGAGGCACGGTTTCTTACCATGCATGCAGATAAAAGAAGAGATAAACGAACGACAGGTTGCAAACGGTGTGCGCAATTATCGAAGCCGATAAACATCTGGACATAGATTCATTATATTAGAAATATCTGAGCGTTAAAGTGGCAGAGGTCTTTGAGTTCGTCTTTTTATGGTGTAACTCATTAATGCTCCCTGAGGTTCCCGAAAAAAGAAGAAAAAAAAACACCCAAGATTGCGATCATGCCCGGCTAGAGCCACTAAATGAGCTGCGCTTAGAGTATCGGCACTCCGTTCCCCGACATTGTTGTGGGCGCCGCCATATTGGGGCTTGTGCAGAGCAGACGCAACTGCAGATCGTCATGATTCAAAAGCGCGACTTCCTCAGCATTTGATTCGGTGTTAGGAAGCTCATGTAATATTGCTTTTCTCTGTCGCGGACTGTTTAAACTTTTGTGGAGGACGGAAAAGCGTTTCCTGTGATTTCAGATAAAGCTTCAGATAACTGGCAACCATGATTTTAAGCCACAATATGGCCAAGTGTCGTTACTCTGAAGCGTAGCTTATTTAGTGGCTCTATGCCCGGCCTATTTCCCCGTTAAAGACGTCATCAAAAATCGCAACACTTCCTTTTTCTGAGAAAAAAAAAAGGAAAAAAAAGAGGTCACGTGCGTCGCGACATTTTATCACGTTTCAAACGAATATTAGCTGCGCGTGATGTAATTATGAGTATTTCAGGACAGCCGGCAGTACGCGTAAATGAAGTTATCACCACGCAAAAAGATTAAGAAAAGAAAAGAAAAACATCTTAAAAGCTTCTTTACCTCTTTAACTTTGTATTGAGGAGAGGATGGGGTGGCTAAATCAACACCTCTCAGATAACAACGCCGTACAGTGCTGAATATTCGCTTCTTTAAGCGATGCCGACAATTCAACACTACGGTGTTGGCCAAATCCTTTCATGGTCCCATATATCAAAAGACATTCACTGTGCATTGCATTTTTTTTTGTAAAGCAAAACAACAACACCATTGTTATTCCCCAATTACATGATGTGGAGCTAACTGATCTTTGTTTTTATTGCATCTTTCTCTGACTTTATTGCTAAGGTTTTTATTGTTTCATTCGGTTATATGTCGCGTGTACGCGGAGGGAAGGGGAGGGATCGTGGCGCATTTATTCCGCGTGATTGTTTTCGTCGGTCCTAGCAGACGCGCAAGGGCGGTGAGCGTCGTGACGATGCGCTTTTGGCTTTGGCTCCTTGCGACAGTGGCCGTCGACTGCGGTCGGAGCATAGCGTTAAAGTTGCACTCTCAGGAATAGGGGGTGTTGTACTTACACCCCTTGTCCCATATAATGCACCCCAAAACTTGCAGTTGCACTCTCAGGAATAGGGGGTGTTGTACCTACACCCCTTGTCCCATATAATGCACCCCAAAACTTGCTGACGTCGAACCGACGGTATCAACGTTTTTAACCCTACTGCAAAACTTTTTTCTTTTTTTAGTCTGATACGTATTTTAGTTTTGCGGCAGCCTGCGGTAACGTTATGTCATACGCCGAAACTCTCTATACTTCGTTTTCGCCTCAAGAAAAAAAGAAGGTTTTGCGCGTTCTTCACTAACCGCGCGAAAGAGGATATTAAGAATGCTCCGCAAAAAACCGGACTTTTCTATTTTATTTTTTAACCACGGTTTTTGAGGTGAAAATGAGTATAGATACTAACGTAGAAGTTTGGGCTAGTGACTATCAGCGCAAGGACACGGACAAGAACAAGACGGTAGACGAACAGCGCCTTGTTCGTCTACCCTCTTGTTCTTGTCGGTGTCCTTGCGCTGTTTTAATTTTTAATCAAGGAGTTTTTGGTAACTTAACAAGCGATAGAGATAACATCATCTCTTTTGGTTACGCATATCATCGGCAGACGGAAAATCTGGCGTTCGGGGGATTTTCCTCCGCTTATGCCTCCGAAACTTGCTTGCGGCTATATGCGCGTTGTAGATATACACTCGAGAGAGAGCCTTGGGGAGCAGGGAAGTGCTTAGCCTTCCTGCCGATTTCATTCCTCGGTTCGACCTTGGTTCGGTGGAGGCGCAGCAGCGAGCCGCGCTTTCTTTTTATTTATTTGTTTTGTTCATTGCAGTTTTTTTTTTCGTTAACCGACATTGAAGCACGGCTGTATTGAGATATTAGTGACAAGAGTACGCGACCTTAATCTTTCATATGAAAAACAACAAAAAAACACATTTTGAAAAAAAAAAATTTTTCGGCATAATGCTGATTGTAAAGAAAACGTTGAGGTACTGGCGAAGAGATAAAGATCACACTTGCTCACGTAATTGTGTACGACGGACGCACAATTGACGCGCTTGGACGCATGTGTAAACATTATGTATTTTTAGTCATGAGTTTAGTTTAATTTTTGCATATTTAAGTGAGTTTGTTATTTTTGCTTCCCTTTTTTTGTGTGTGTTTGTGCATTAATGCGAAGACGACTGTGTCTGTTTTGGGGCATTCGAAAATAAACATTATTATTATTATTATTATTATTATATTTTTTTTAGTGTCCTACACTAATTGTAACTACAGTCTTGGTCTGTTCGTCCCGACGTTCTGCTTCGCCTACGGACGTGCAAGTGAGTGCGTGTGTGTGTGGTGTGTGCGCACCGTTAAGTGCCTTTCTTTTTTTTTTTTTTTTGTGCTTCGACTGATCTGCTGGTTCCGTGGCTAACTCCGTTGTCCGTCCTGCGGGAGCAATGACAATTTTAGTGTGCAATTTTCTTCTCTTCTTTTATTTTTACATATTGTGTGTCAATATGCGAGCTCGCCCTTTGCTTCTTCCCTTGCTGGATCTGGTCCCACAAGCCCTTGCCGGCTTTGACCAGGTCCGATCCCCTGAACGTGGTAATTTTTTTCCCTCATGAATAAATATTATTATTATTATTATTATTATTATTAACTATGATTGTTTATCGGTGTTAGTTTGTTAACTAGACGTATATAATCACTTACTACCTCGTCCGGGCCATGTCCCACAAGCCTACTTTGGCTTTGACGGGCCCGAAAATATCAAAAACAAACATGAAAGCGGAATAAATATTATTGTTAAATAATAATAATAATTATTCTTATTAATATTATTAAATTATTATTATTATTATTATTTTTTTTTTCTTAAAACGTGTCTCTAAACCGACTCGCCACACACCCTACTTTGACCTACTTGCGACCAAAGCTCCGCCTAGTGCCACAGAATACAGATGGCGCCACCTTTCCGCCCGATTCAACGGATGCAGAACGTTCATTCATCTCTTGAAAGTTTCGCAATCCGGTCCCCTCTTCTACGTCGTCTGCTTCGCGAGCTAGCCTCATGTGCCTGTTGTTTGTGATCGCGAGTGCGTCGCCCGAGCTCGGGACCTTGGTCCCAGCTCCCCTCGTCGGGTTCCGTGAATGGATTTGGACCGTATCCCACCCCGGTGTTCGAGCCCCACGGTGCCCTATCTAGCCTTCCAGTGCCTCGAGGGTCTACTGAGCAACAAGAAACACGTATGGAGTCTCTTAGACAAGGTCGGTGAATGACTTTTTTTGTGGTCAGGCACGGACAAACTTTCTGGAGAGCTCTGTATTCCTGACGATTCTTTTTCGGTTTAAAGTCGCCACAGGCCAAGTGACTTGCACTTCGGTGTATCACCTCGTCGGCGTCATCCGAACAATGTATAGTTTGGACCGCGCTTTGGTAGGAAACACTGTTTCAGCTTCCTTTGGATTTGTTGCTTCTACATATTGCCGTACACTTAACACGAAATAATCACACAAAATTCATGACAGTCTAAAAAGAAAATGCTACAACAGGTCAGCCAATTCGGTATTGATTTTAGAGGTCAATTGTGGCGACGACGGACATCGCTTGGCATATGATATACTTATCTTTCAACACTTTACTACGTAGTTTGTGTTAATCGGTACTTAGGGTAGCTCGTGTAGGATAGTTGTTTACATTGTGCTGCTACCGTTTCATTTTTTGTCGATTTATTTTGTTCGAATTTACGTCAGTTTGGCGGAGGTCGTTAAAACAAAAATGTCAGTTGCGCCCCTGAGAAGCGTGCTTTGCCACTGCACAGCGATGAATTGTGGCGTAGCGGTTCCAATTGGCGCAGGTTTTCTTTTATTTGTTTTTTTCTGCATCGCGCTCCTTAAACGTCAATTTTTGCTTATTTCAGTTTGTTCATCAAATATCGTTTTTCGCTTCCTTATGAATATAAAAAAGCGACACCTCTTTTTTTAATATATACATTTTCTTTCTTTTTTTGTGACGTCATGCTCCTTCGCCTGATCTTCCGACATCGTTTCACGTGCCGTTACGCACGTGACGAGTCGTATGGTGTTGTTTTTCCTGTTACGTCATAGCATGATTGCGTGACGTCACGCGACGTCACGGGTTTTTGCGTCACCTGATTAACTTCGATCGCTCGTTCGCCTGCTCGCGCGTTCTCTCCCCGTGGGGTGAGTTCTCGCCTGTTGCTGGCAGCGTTTCACGGAACAGACGGATAGCCTGCTGTTGCAATATGTCATTCTCGCCGCTTGAGTTTTGTTTCTTTGTTTTCGACACACAGTTTGACCGAGAAACTTCGCATGTTTTGACGAAACTAGGCGTTAAAACCGGTTTAGGGTTTTCGTGCATTTCAAAACTTTATATTTTCTCGTTGGCATTTTTTTTTTTGCGAGATTTGAGAAATGGGTGCGTTCCAAGAACATTGCGGCATCTCGGTTTGTGACATTCTTACGCAGATGTACACTGCGATTAAAATGACTTAACGCATTGCGTAATTTCCCCATGCATGCATATTCATCAAACGCCATCAAATCGGCTTTTTCTTTTTTTGCGTAAATGGTTTATCATTTAGGACAAGGACATAACAGCGGCTGGCCACGTCAGTATAATTTTTCGCTGAAGGCACTGATCACGAGCCGTGACAACATATGTTCCGGCGCAAAGCAAGGGCAGTGTAATTCCGCATTATCATTTTCTTTGTTGTATTCTTCACTTGTCATTAATAATAACGGTCTAGAACAGCCTGTCTAGCAGCATCGTGGCCCAAATGGATCATACGACATTTACAGCTCAACTGACTAAATATTTTCGTTTGAACTTTTAGCATAGCCATCATCTAGTTATTTTTGTAAGTGCTGGAGTTTGTTTATCTTTGTGTAACATTTATACTGATGTAAAAAAACGTTGCAGCATTTTCTGATTTTTATTATTAATTTCTTCACACCTTGTGTAATGCCCGTACGGGCCCTCGATGTTGAACAAAAATATTTATTTATTTTCTTTTTTGATTTTTATCACTATAAATCCCTTTGTACTGGCAAAGAACAGTTGAAGAAGTGGCTTCGTCGTCATGTGTTTGAAGACTATTCTTTTTTCTTTTGCGTGTATGTGTGTGGAGAGAGGGGGGAGGCTGACTTGCTGGGTTCAGTTATAACACGTCATTTGATGTACCGCCAGTGTTGTGTGAATAAAAAACCATTATTATTATTATTATTAATATTATTATTTTTCCTAGTTGCCGCTGAAAGCCCCACAAGCCTCTCAGTGGCTTGTGTAGACCTGTATCATGTATCATGCTTCTTATGTATGCATTATTATTATTATTATTATTAATATTATTATTATTAATTATTATTAGTATTATTATTATTTGTGAGCGTACAGTCGCCTGGTTTCAAGATCGCAGAACGTCATTGATGTTAATCGTTGATTCCAAGCACGGAATTCCTGCTTGATCATATCGCACGGCCGTACAAACGTGCTCGGCGTAAAAAAAAAAAAAGAATAAAAAAGTAAATAAAATAAAGGCGTTTGGCGGGTGTGACGTCACGGCGTGACGTAGCGCGGCGAGCGCTCTGATTGGTCGTCGGCGTCGTCTGATCTCGGAGGTGTGTTTGCGATCACGCGATGGACGGACGGTGCAGCTGTGTAAAGGGACCTGTTATGGCTACTGTTGCTGCTCTTCGTAGAGGAGCCGTTCTGTGCCGGCGCGAAGGCGTCTCGTATCTCGAGGTTCTCGAAGCCCAGCGAGGAGAGGCGTTTGATCGACGCTTTCGGTACGTGAGTCCGCGTCGACTTCGCTGTCGGCTTCGTTTTAAACGCATTGTCGGTCGCACGTGGCTTTCGGATTTGCGTGCGGAGGCTTCTTTGTTCTCCGTCTTCTCGCGGTTGTGTTAACTTCCGGCTCGGGGAAAAGCGGCGGGCACTTCTAAAAGAAAAAAAAAAAGAGTGACAACGTTGTGTATCTGCATTGTAAACGCTTGCTTAACAATACCCGCTTCCAGCGTTTTGTTTTGAAGTGTAGTGATCGCGGCGTGCGATCGCGGCGTTTTGAAGAGTAGTGATCGCGGCGTGGTGATGATGATCGTCGGTGGTTATGTGCTGCGGGTTCGTGTTTTATCTCCTCCGGTTTAGACAAGATCTCCGGAAGCCCCGAGCGCATTTCTCGCCGGTGGAAGTTTGCCAATTCATTCGAACGTGTTCATGCATGCACCGGTTGCGTGATTGAGAAACCGACATGCTGGAGATAGTTATAGGGTGTATTCACTGGCGGCCATATCTGTGTGCGCTAATGCTGAGCACGTGCTGATGGCTAGCTTCCACAGTTATTTTGCAACGTGCACCCCGCACCATCAAGATTGCCGGTCTTGGCAGCCTATTAATGTGAGCTCGTTCTGAGCATGCGCTCTAAACAGTGACCTCAAAAATGGCGGCCAGTGAATACCCCTATTAGTCGAGCATGGATATACCTTCTCAGCCTCTCGAACAGCTCATAAAGGTGATCCCCTTGTTGGGGATACCTTTAGAGGCACGCGAAACTGTAAAGCGAGTTGGTTTTTTGCGCAGCTGCTCTTTTTGACATATCACATTCGAACGCAGTGACGCATAATGTTTGCAGGAGCCCTCTTTCCCAGCTGCAAACTTGGGAGGTTTGTTTATAATGAAAAAAGAAACACGTCTATTATTTCGTTTGTTAAATGTCCCCGAAGGTGTATTTTTTTTTTTTTACAGTTTTTAGTAACCCCACGGTGGGCACCCATGCTTCAAGCTAGATACTCTGGGAAAGAGGCATGCAAAGAACTGCGCTGCGTAAACAATGCAGATAAGGCACAGATTGCCAAGCTGCTACAGGGAACAACAATACATGACATTCATATACAAGTGCATAAGCCAAACATACAGTGTCCCACAGAAATTAAGAGTTATACAGATTTGTGCATGACAAGTTTAAGTTCCAAAATTTGCAAGACATATTCCCTCCTTAAACAGCTTATTTTAGTTGAAATGATGTACAAAAAGTGAGTTCAGAAGTGCCAGTTTCATATTCGTAGGGCAAAATCTTTCGTGTGGGTCATATCGGAGTAAAATTAAATATACTACGACAATTAATTTTTGAGTGCCATATAGTGTTTATTGTAAAAACTACAAAGAAGTTTTAGATGGAGGCACTGCCATCAATCTTGTGATGGACGCCAGCTTCACTCTCATGTGTACAAGACTCGTCAGAAGTCTCATAAAAGCGTAGGATTAACGTTATCAAACAATCAATCTGCAAACCCCCCCCCCCACAACAACAACAAAAAAAAAGGCAACCGGAGCAAGCATTAATTGGTGTATAATCGAGTGATGTGTTGATTTCGTTCATTTCCACAAGTCGTATCTCTGACAGACAGATGTGTGTTATCGGGCCATGCATTCTGTCTTCCGCATCATTCATCAAGCCATTCTTGTCCTTGGGTTCGCTGTATTGTCTGTCTATGCCACTCCCAAGGCATCAATCATTTGTCTATACAGGGGGATTGTTCTTCTGTGCTAACGGTGCCCTACGTTTGCACATGTACGTCTAGCTTGCGTCGTGGTTCGGAATACGCTTTGCAGCTGATTGCATCAGATGCGACTTCTCAGCAGAAATGAGAAAATCTGAAGATTTTCTCATTTTCTCATGGTCACATTGATCGTGATAGTACGTAGCATACCACTCCCAATCGCGAAATTTCGTGCTTGCAAAATTCTTCCAAATCCCGGACCGTGCGCAATTCACGAGATCACATGACAATGTGATGAAACTATGGTTTGAAAAGATTTGAAATCGAGGAATGCAGTGAAACTGACAATGTCTAACGTATACAAGAATGCCAATAGAGTAAGGCTTTACCTTTGCAGAATGCGAGGGAAGGGTGCTACGAAGATTATCTGCTCTGTGGATAGTCGAGGACAGGCATACGTTCTTTAAACACAAAAATGACCTTATCTATATGAATCCGAGGGTGGGGTGCTGCCCACACGTAAAAATGGGCAACAAAACTAAAAGCGTTTGAGATAAGACGTGCAAAAATAGGCAGAAAGGAAGCAAGCCACGTTCCTGTTTGCTCCTTTGTCAGATTATGGGACTAGGTAGTCTTACGAAGAAGGTCGTGCACCTGAAACGTGGCTTGCTTCCTTTCCCCTTCTTTTTGCACATTTTATCTCTTACACTTGTAATTTTATCTAGAAATTGCTTTCTGGAGGAACAGCTCCATTTTCCCTGCGGCCTTTCTGAACAGAACCTGAACAAAACGTAAGGGCACAAGGGAGCTGGCGTATACTGAACATGCGTCTCAAACACTGCCGGTGTATATTGAAGCTGTGCTTGGGATGCTCTCCTTCTCCTCTTGGGGTCAACTTTCGTATTTCCCCAGTCTCGGGTTGCTTCAAAATGTCCCTTCTGACAGATCTACAGAGCCTGTTCGGTTGGCGTTCTAGTCAGCTGCGAGATTCTAGGCTCTGACTATCATGCTTGTTATTGACGGGATCTGCTAATGTCCTCAAGCCATGTAAAAAAAAAAAAAAAGTGCTGTTTAGGATTATTTTTTTGTTTGATGTACAAATTGAAGTTGGAATTGCTTTTGAATGGCCTTATGGAGACGAGCATGTTACATTTTATGTCAGTTTAAGAAATGGAACAAGTTGCAGGGTCACATTAGTGGCGTGTGGCATCCTAAAAGACTATTTTTCGTGTGGAGCACTAGATTATGGTGTGAAGACCTCACGAAAAGGGGCTGTTTTCTGCAGAGTCACGTGCTGTAAACAGCATAAGTTTTGCAAATTTTGCGATCGAAAAATGTTGCAAAAATTTATCACGTGAATGTGTTGCCCCATGGTACAAGGTATTATCACGATCGATATGAGCCTGAACACCACTCTGTGTGGCCCACGGCACTATCAGTGCCCTCTATCGAATGCTCCGTAAAGCTTCAGATGGAAGGGGTGTCGAGACAAGTAGACTCGTGCACTCGTTGCGCTGGCCTTCACTTCTGGACTGCCTGCACGCAGCAACCGTGGTCCCCCAATTTGTCGTATGTGCATAACATAACGTGCATGCGCCATCTCATGCATGTGTGATGGGGCAAACATTTGCTGTGGCAAAACTCGTGCGACGTAAATAATAGGTAGTTTGGTAGATTCTTCCCATACCTCCTCCAATAACACTTTATGATGCATGCACAAAAGCGTTGGCAGAGTATTGGGTATTGTTATTGGACTCATAGAAACAATCTACTAAAACTTCCTAATAAAAAAAGTTACCCTAGATGTAATATTTATGAGAGCTATTTTTGCGCACATTGTTAGCGCTGGCACTTGTTGCTGGCGCACATTGTTAGCGAAAAATGCTCTTGGTCATTGGTCAACAGTTTCTCGGTTCCACCGAGCATTCTTCGCTAGCAGACAACCTGGAAGTGCAAAGTGGTGCAGCGACCGCTGAAGACGACATGTCTCGCCTGCAAAGCACCTTTACTTCACGGAGCGAATCGACAGGTGTACTGATAGTACTGCAATCTACGCGGAGCGGTGTTCACGCTCATATTGATCGTGATAGTGCATAGCACACCACTCCCAATCGCGAAATTTGATGCTTGCAAAAATCTCCCAAATCCCGGACTTGGCAAAATTCACGTAATCCCAGACTTGGCGAAATGCACAAAGTATCGAGCCTACGAAAATCACTAAGCATTGAAATCTTCTTTATGTCAAAGCCTTTTCTCTGTTTCACTCGTCCTAAAAATGATTTTTCGTAAATTATACTAGTGTGGTTAATGAAATGTGTTCACAGCTGATGACTTCTCAAATATTCTGTGTTCTATGTTGCTGCGCATGACTGGGCGAAATATGTTTTTGGTAGCACAGAGCGACTGGCTCTTGATAGGGGGACTTTTGTGGGGAAAAATGCCCACTTTGGAGTTGCAGATATTAAATGCATGTACTTGTAGGGCCATCTTCGGGGATTTTCGGGTCCGTATCATGTAGTCTCAGTATTGTCGGTGTCACCTGACATCATGACTTCACGGGATGTCATCATGTCACATGACTTCAGGAGTCCTGTGACATCATGTGGCTTCATGACGTCACATGACACTTATATGTCACAGTGTGAGTGACACTGTGACAGCTTTATATATTCACAAAACCCTCGCAGCGTGCCCTTGAGCAACCAACCTCCTTACTGTGCCCGCAGAAGGAGGAGTGCAAAGAGGTCCCATAAATGCTATACATGTAGAACACATTTGGAAAATGCCAAAGGGATGGCCGACTTTTGTCTTCTTTGGCTCTTGTAAGTTGTAATTTCATAGAAATCTAGGCTTTCATAATTGAACCCTTCCAAGTACGGACGCACTCCAGTGGCTGCTCGGAAGCCATCATATTTTGGGCATGCACTTTGAGCGTGCATTAGACACGAGGGCTGCATCGGCGCTCAGTGTGAACGCAGATCCAATCGCATGTTTTGCACCAATGTTCTTAGATCAGTCAGCTGACAAGCTCTGCGGGTGAACCTCATTTGAAAGCGATTCTTTCTTTTTGCCTGCACGCGAGCAGTTACGGGCACATAACGTTCCTAATGGCACCAGTTGAAACGCCTCCTCAAAAAACAAAAGGGCCGCTTTCGAACGACACTCTTTTTGTGCAAACTTTATGTTTACCACTTTGCACTGCAGGAAATGTGCATCCAACGTTCCACTGGTTCCGCTACTCCTGCACATAAGGCGGGCTGATAGCGTAGCGAGCACCACCGAGCAGATGCATCACGAAATGGCGTTCTTGGAAGCCTTTCAACTGACTTTGATCCAGTAACGTTACTTTGCACGGGAAGTGATGGCCTTGGATAAATGGATGTTAACGGCCGTGTCCTTTGTAACGGGCGGTAGCTTGGCGGCCTCCAGTGTTGCTTGACAGACTTTTGAAAAGGGTCTATTGCCACGACGGAGGCATCAAAATGAACGGATTGATTAAACGAAGTAGACACCGCTGTCGGCCAAAACGCACGTCTTCACTGTGTTGTCCTTGTCTTGCGGCGCAGGTGAGGGGAGCGCTGTCACCGGCGCCCTCTCCCCCAGGCACTCCCGGCGGCAGGATGAACTACATTGGGCGGATCATCACCAATGTGCGGGAGTTCTGCAACGAGATCAACTCGGCCACCCTGACGGGGGCCATCGACGTGGTGGTCGTCGAGCAGCCCGACGGATCCTTTGCCACCTCGCCCTTCCACGTGCGCTTTGGCAAGATCGGAGTCCTACGGAGCAGGGAAAAGATAGTGAGCACTCTCTTTCTCTCCTCTCGGGCACGCGTGGAAGAGGGTAACGAAAAAAGGGATGGAGAGACACGTGAGCAAGAGTTGTGGTTCTCCTTAGGGGCCACTGCCTTTGGGGAGTACCACGTTCGCGGCGAGACGTTCTACCGCGAAGCGGGTTCGTACTCGCGTGGCATGCTGCTCGTCGAGCGCAATGAGACACCAGTCACGTTGGTAACGGTGATAATCTCCGTTTATTTACAATACAAAACAAATACAAAAGACAGCGGCTATAAGCTGGTGAACGCCGTCGGAGTGGAGGTGGCCCACGGCCGAACGGTCGTTCACAAAGGTACAAAGGACGGGGTAAACGCTCACCGGTGCACCGGACGGTTCCCCGTTGTCGCCGCCGCCGAAATCCCAGGAAGAAGAGGCAGAGATCCCGCTGTCCGTTGGTTTTAAGATAACAGCGGGGGCGAAGTGGCCAATCAAGGAGCGACACGTCGATCTCCTTTCTGCGGGGGTTCGTTACGGAATCGCCCCAAAGGGGGAGAGGAGGAAGCCACTCACAGTGGTAAGCAGCGCCACCTCTCGCTACGCCAGCGCGGCCGCCACGGCGCGCCAAAACGCTGACGCGACAGAATGTTGAGGGATCACAATCCCCACACTCCCCCTTCTTAGCCAATAGTCACCCGCAAACGGGTAGACCGACACAAACAAACACACAACATCTAACTAAAATAATAAAAAAAGAAAAAGGCCGCCAGTGGCCATAATGTCAGGGACAACTACCCCAGTCTCTTACGGCCACGTTGTCGCACAGATAGTCCAGCAGGCCGCCACGAGCATCCTCAGCCCCCGCAAAGACATGCACACGCAACGCGAGATAACGCCGACGATGAACAACAGGCGTCTCGCTACAATCTGCGTAGACGGAGGAACTATTATCCGAAGTTTTCGTAGAGGTAGCCCCAGTATGTGGCGAAATGTCACATTAAGGGAAGTGCAAAACACAATGCACCTGCTGCCTTCAGCGAACGCGCCAGACACCATTGTTACTGGCAAGCAGTGACCTAAATAGGTCACCTCAACGTTCGCTCCCCGATCAACCCGTAGGGGAATCCCCCTAACAACGGCTTCCGAGGGAAAGAGTAGGCGTAACGGACATTGGTCAGTTATCGCCACCTACGCCCCACGTTGGGCGCCAATTTGTGGTTCTCCTTAGGGGCCACTGCCTTTGGGGAGTACCACGTTCGCGGCGAAACGTTCTACCGCGAAGCGGAGTTCGTACTCGCGTGGCATGCTGCTCTTTGAGCGCAATGAGACACCAGTCACGTTGGAAACGGTGATAATCTCCGTTTATTTACAATACAAAACAAATACAAAAGACAGCGGCTATAAGCTGGTGAACGCCGTCGGTAGTGGAGGTGGCCCACGGCCGAACGGTCGTTCACAAAGGTACAAAGGACGGGGTAAACGCTCACCGGTGCACCGGACGGTTCCCCGTTGTCGCCGCCGCCGAAATCCCAGGAAGAAGAGGCAGAGATCCCGCTGTCCGTTGGTTTTAAGATAACAGCGGGGCGAAGTGGCCAATCCTAGGAGCGACACGTCGATCTCCTTTCTGCGGAGATCTACGTGTCGCTCCGCAGAAAGGAGATCGACGTGTCGACAGAATGTTGAGGGATCACAATCCCCACAGAGTAACTAGGAAGCGACAAAAAGGTTGAAGGTAGTATGAGACATCTCATCTCGTCCTGCCTCGTTTGAGGAGAGAACACGCGACTAAAAGGGACAGAGACATATGGACAAGAATTAATTCCTGAATTGTTTTTGGCAAGCCTAGCTTGTCAACGTGGAGCTGTTCCAAACCGTTTGGGGAGAGTATAGCACGTCTACTTTCCCTGGTTCGCACACTCGACCATTTCAGACAAACCTGGCTCTCTCATGGCTTAACTTGAAGCCCCGCCAACAAATAGAAGCACTGAATTTTTCACAATTTTGGTTCCGATTTTGTTTGTGGCTAGAAACTTGATTTTAAAGGCAGCAAATGTAATTTTTAAGACAACAATTAGGCAGCTGAGGGTCAGAAATTCTCTTAAAACTTGAAACAGTTAAGGTGTTAACGGAGAGCTACGAACAGGGCTAAGCGAGGACAGGACATGGAAAGGCGTCTAGTTCTGATTTCGTCCTATCTGTTACTCTCTGTTTGTTCTCGTAACACATTACTAGCATGCTCTACTTTGTTTCTGTTTGTCTGTCCTTTTTTGTGTTATGTTCCTGAAAGTGTGATTCCTGCTACCAATGCTCGTCCTGACTTTAGCCCTCTTGTGAACCTCTTGAGAGGTGGATATGAATCATGTTGTAAGCATTCATATGGACTTTATCGCGCAGAAGGAGACGGTGATGCGGCGAGATCAGGTGCTTACTTGGCCTCTTTCACTGTGCCTTTTAGGGGGTGGAATGTGAACAAAAAGAGTTCGAAATGAGGACTTGACGCAAGTGATTAATTTTCTCCGGCGCCAAATATTTTGACAAGCCTTGCACGAAAAGCTTTTTTTTTTTTTTTGCCATCCGATGGCTGTCTTTTTTCCCGGAACGCGAGGCTAAAGTGTCAAAAGGCCGAGAAATGTCTGTAGTAGTGGTTTTGGACACGGCATATAAGCTTGCAGCTTTTCAGTCATCTTGCCAAAGTTCTCGTCAAAACCTGGGAAAATTTTACTTCGGAATTGTCCTTGGATGCCGATAATCCTGCCGACGACGTTCTTGTTTCCTAGCTGACTGGTTGCCATGGCGTCGGCGATCGCGGACGTCGCGGTACTCGCAGGGCATTGTCACGAGATTCCACGAACAGTCACAATGTGTTGTCCGGGATGCAACATTTCGTAACTAGGAGAACAAAAACGCATAGCATTTAAAATGCCTCTGCTCACGTCCGCCCAAAACCAGTCGGTCGCGCACATTACACGCCTCGCTGCACGAGTAGTCCATGAACTGGCGCTTGAACTGCTGGTTGACAGTCGCGTAATGGCGAGTGGCTTCCTGTTGCCGCTGGGCCTGGTACTCCCATTCTGCAGCCGCGACCCTCGCTCCTCTCCACCTTTCTGTGCACACCGTTGTTAAGCGCAACAAAGCTTGACACAAAGCCTGCAAGCAAAGGCCTTTATAGTATGTGTAGTCTGCTTTGCTGCCATTGAGCGTACACCGGGGAAAGTCCCTGCTCCCAGAGCGGTCGCTGACTGCATGCGGAGCATGCGGTTGGCGACCGCACGCCCTGCACTGCACACTCCTTCGAGGCTACACCCCCAGGCCCGGGCACGAAAATGCTAAGAGCTGTCCCGATAAATGCCATGTATTTAAAACGTGCCAGCTTTCACTGGGGCTGATAAATAAGTACCGCGCATCGCATCCAATGGAATCATAGTATTGAGTACAGTCCTGTTTCATTAATGTGAACGGCCTGCATTATGAACAAAATCTTCAGCGACCATATTTTGCCTTTTTAAATGGTGGCCTGCAATACGGACTATGGACAGCTATTTTGGGGACAAATTGGGTAAATACGGCCATTTTGGTCTCGTCATTATGGGATGCCAGTATTTCAGTTTAAAAACAAAAAAAAAAAAAAAAAGGCCCAAAACCTCCCCCAAGACATCGGTGAACCCAAGAGGTCGCAATGTGCTCCAGGACGTTCTTTGCTGGGTCTCTCCATAAGAGCTGCGCACCAAAAGATGTTTTACTGCGAAAGCATCAACTGTCTTATGGAGCCAGCCGAGACGTCATCAGTTTGAAGCGCGGAAACGGCACCTTAAATCCTTTCTCCAAGTGTAGCCAGCCCCCAGCTATGGAACCACGCGAAAAGCCTAGACACGGCACCTATTTCCCCGATCCCAAAGGAGCAAAGTAAAGCTGATGATTTTTCGACTTCAGACCCATTGGCTGGCGCGCATCGACGAGGTTCCCATTGGCCACTGCGCGTCAGTTTGAACGATCGCTTCACCCAATGGTGCTGCAGCAGCTCCACCGTTCCATGCCCAAGGTCAGCGCGCCGTATTGCAGACGAAAGAAGAGAGCGAAGAGCGGCGTGCGTGCTTTCGCTTTCACAACTCATAAGAAATGCTTAGGTGTACCTCGAGCCTTCTTTTCTTGTCTTTTACTCAAAATGGGTCGTTACCGCTTGCATTCTGTTGTTGCTTCAGATCATATATGACCTACAACCAGGAACCAAGACGAATGAACCCTGAAGCAGCTAGGTCATCTCACTGTTGACCTCGTCGCTGCTTGAAGAACAGGAGAGAAACACTCAACCCACAAAGCTAATTTCCTCTGTACTCCGTTTCACCGTAACTTGGCAAACTGCGAATGCTACGGGGAGACAAAGCAACGTCTGAGACATGCAAAAGAGGGTCTGGATATAGAGGGTGTTCCCTCTTCTCCAACCGCTTAAGTTGGGGAAGACGGGAAGAAGGAACACCCCTCTACGCTTTTTGATGTGTGTGTTTAGACCCTGATTCATTGTTATGGACTACTCACATTGTGGATGGTTTTTCTGGAGATAAAAGGCATTAATATTAAAAAGACATGACTGTACTGGAAGAAAAATTCTTTCTTCAATAGAATGAAAACACTTGCTCTAGTTCTCTCGTTCCCAGCAAGCCTTAGTCCCTTGTTCTTTCTTTCTGTCGCCTGCATACAGGTTGGAATGTTGTTTTCAGCTTTTTAATACTGTTCCCTTTCTGTTTTCCCCTTTCAGGTTGACATCGAAATCAATGGAAAACCTGTAAATATTCACATGAAGCTCGGGGAATCCGGGAAGCATTTTTCGTCGAAGAAGTAACCGAAGAGTCGGTAGGTCTCGTTCCTTGCCTTGCTGTCTCTTTTATGTTTCTACAGCTTTCTTTTTCTTTTTTTTTCTTAATTTGTTTTTTTAGAATTTTACTGAAAGGGGATCAAGATCTCTGGATCTTGATCTTACCTACAAGTTGCAGTGAGTCAACTCGGCAGCGCCATGTCTGTTTCTGACATCGCTCATGCTTGTGTTCCAAATTACGTGCTTCATTTGTGCACTTACTTCTTATTGTTTTTGCACAGTCACTCTTAACCTGACCTGACCAGAGCCGATACCATGCAGGCGCAGGTGCCGACGTACCTGGCGACCTCCCCGTTACCCGACTGCCATGACATTGGCGAGGCACTGCACAAGCTCAAGGCGGCACTAAGTCGGCAACAACTAGACGAGGAAAGCCGGCAGCTGTCCAGCCATAGCCCGGCAAATGTCAGTGACGCGGAAGACGACGTCGGTCCCCGACCATCACTGGCTCGACGCCGGTGCGCCCATCCCCTCGACGTCGGTTGGGGAGCATAGGCGACCGTCGACGGCCAGGGTACACAAGCCGACGCCGATCTTGGCCCGACATAGGCCCCAGGAGTCCATCGGGGTGCAGACGGAGCCCGCACTCACTGGCTGCGAGGAGGTGGGTGTGGAGGCGTTTCTTTATTTCTGTAGTCGCCCGCAGGATAACAATGGCAGCACAGGCTCCCTACCCTCGATGAAGCTTCAGTGTCAGTGTTGCCAACTCAGAAATCAAAAACCCACGGTAGTACTCCCTAAGAGCCGCTAAACTTTGGGTACACAGAGTTTACTGCTAGACAGTAGAACCTCGTTAGGAAATTACCTTTAATGCCACTTACATTTAAAAGCAATTTGTCTTTGAGGCCCACTTGTCTCCAAATCAAATTTTTTCACAAAGGCCCTTTGGGCTTCAAGGACCATCCATCTTTAAACCTTAAAACACTTTTCCTCGAAGGTTCATCCGTCCTCAAGTCTCGTTTGTCGTAAAGCCCCTGTTTGACTTTAAGGCCCATTTACCTTAAATCTGCCTTATCGAACAATTTGATCGCCTAAGCTGGCCTGAATCATCCCTCCCCCCCCCGCGTTTCAACTCCCAGGACGAGCGTGACGAGCGCCTCTCCCTCAGCCCCGTTCCCGGGGAGGACTCCGTCAAGCCCCCTCGGCCCCTTCCGTCGCAGCCGCCCGAGGGCAAGCGGCGCCGCAAGAAGAAGCACTCGGTGCACCGGCGGTCCCGCTGCCCCCCCGAGGACGCCCCCCTCCACGCCCGCGCGCCCCAGCAGGGGGCAACGGAAGACACCCAGCAGGACATCTTCCAGATGGACAGCGACTTCGACGACGACCGGACGGTGTCCATCGGCGTGGCGTCCCCTGCCGCCGTCCTCTCCTCTCCCCAGCCGGAGCCCCCTGGGGCCATCCCTGTTCCTGAGCCGTTGCGGTGACCATGCCCGTCCAGCCTGAGTGCCGCGCGGGACGAGTGGCAGCAGTACCTGATGTCCACGCCCAAGCGGCTGTCGGTGACGTTTCCCAGGAGGCGGATGATTCCACCCGTACAGACGACGGGGGACATCACGCCTCCACGCAGGTGGGGCTCTGTCTTTCAAAACGGTGGATTAATCCTCTGCCCTCGCTGGGGCATTCTGAGATCCCCTCTGCTGGTTTGGCATGTAAACCCCCATTCCACTTTGGTTAAAGTGATGGCTCGTATGTTAAGGGAGCCTTCCTACGGTACTTGCTTGTCGCGGGAAGGAGTATCGGGAACAGAGCTGGTGTTGCGTCGCTTGTCGCGGGAAGGAGTGTCAGCAACAGAGCTGGTGTCATAAGAGAGCTCGAGCATCAATAACTGAGTGCAGCTCGTTTGTTGACACACTTTCCCGCAGTGCTACGCTAAGTCACACCGTCGCATGACCCGACGTCACGCTAGGTAAACTTAGAGGCGTCATGTGACTTGACGTCATGTTGTAGTGTCACGTGATGTCAAATCACAGTGTCATGTAACCTCACGTCACATTGGGAAACTGGGTAATGCCACGGGACTACATCACATGACCACCTTTGTGCTGATAATGTTACACAAACACCATTCGCTAGCTTACTTTTGGCGCGCGTGGGGCCGTTTTTCTCGGCATTGCGTCGCACCTCTGACGTCCCGGCCCTTGAACACATTCTTAGCTCGAAGTATCGCGTGTTGGTGCTTTGTAAAGAGCGGTTTGTGCAATGATTGTTGCATGCCCCTCCTCAGCCCCCACACGAGCCGTCCGTCGAGCCCCAAGTCAGACACGGAGTACGAGAACCAGATGATGGACGCCAACAGCCAGACAGAGGAAAACACCATCAGCTGGACCTGGGGGGAGCTGCCCCACATCCCGGCCTCTTCGCGCTTCTCGGACAACGAGATAGACGGCGCCGGCGTCGCCTCCCAGCCCAGGCGAATCTCGTTGGACGTGACGGAGGAGCGCAAGCACGGAGGCCCACTCCTCTCCTCGGACGAGGAGGATCTGCCCGACAAGCTGAGTGGGTGCCCTCCCTGCTTATTCCTAGAACCACTAAATAAGATTGGATTGGATCGGATTGTGGCAGCTTAACCCTTTGTATCGGGCGATCACAGTTTAAAAAACTGGATCTAGCCAAGAGAACTAAAAGGAAAAGGTGTTGATGAGGCACCACTCCATTTCACAGTTTTTCCCCTCCAGTCCTCTAGTCTACATTTCGGGAATTCTACTGCTTCAAGGGCACAGCTAGAGTCACTGAATGTTCCCAGAGTGCTGAATTCCATTCAGTCCGCCTACCGGAAGTCAGTCCCGCAGAATCCAGTTCTGATTGGCTGGTTTAGCCCCGCGGCGGAAGTTACCGTTCGGCCATTTTGTGGATTGGCCCAAAACAACAAAAAGCGTGTATAAAACGTTGCTGCGTTACGACGGCTACGGTGGGTACGCATGAATGGGAGCTCCGGGCATCGACGAGTTAGGACCGAACAAAAGATGCGTAAATTGTTTCTAGTTCTTTTTTTTTTTTATAATGCAGTTGCAATTGTGTTTGCCAAAGGAGATTGCCAGCTCGTTTGCTCGATCCGGTTGTGCTAGTGCTGCATTTCAAACTCTACGCCTCAGAAGCCAAGCCTAACACTCGACTTTGACACGTTTTGAGGCGAGAAAAAGAGACAAGACAGCAAAGAGCAAGTCACGCACCGCTCAAAAAAAAAAAAAAAGAATAATAAAAATTTAGAAAAAGCAGCATCGCCACAGAGTAGGAAAGTGGATCGAAGAGCTCGCCGGGAACGAACGCCACACTGTACGCGCCTCGCTTCGACCGCACAAGGCAGTGCCATTTTGGAGACGGGTTGGAGCGCTACTGCTGCGCCGCGACTTTTCTCTAAAACGAAGCTTGGGAGTTTCGGTGCTCCGGGAACGTTCAGTGACTCTAGGCACAGCCAGTGTCACAACGTCCGTCTGTCGTCGGCCCAGTCGACGCATTGCCGCCTCATGTCGTCCGTTGCTGTCTCGCCGGTTTCGATTACCCGAGCCCCAGCGCAACAGCATGGTCATTTGTATCGGGTAGCACTCTATTACGACGTGGAGGGCTGTTTGCTGCCCTCCGGCTGCTATGTCTGTTGTCTGAAACCCACTCTCCTAGCGTTGTACCGGTCAGGCACGCCGGTCAAACACTCTTTGGGGACCCAGGGTGCTTGGATCTACGAGGTTCCTTTGACGTCGGTCCGACGGAGCTTGCACCCTGACGTTTCGCACCGTTGCGTTATTGTCTGGCGCAGAGGGGGAGGTCGGGAACCACTCTGTGCTGGGCGGCGTGCTGAGCTTCATGAAGCCGACCAAGAAGCAGAAGGACGACGCACCGCCCACCGCTGCCCAAGACGGCATCTTTCTGGACGACCTCGACCCCAGGGAGCTGGACTCCCGAAGTTGCTGCACTCTACTTCCCAAAGTTCAGGTAAGGTGCAGCCATGCGATACCTGTAAGGTAACATTATGGCTCAGAAAGAATTTAGGGAGACTCAGTTTGTATGTTCGAAAAGTCGTATTGAAGTTTGACCCTCTGCAAGGCCGAAAATGACAATTTTGGAAAATCATTTGCAGTTAAAAATGTTATGACTGTTGGCAACAGAACGACAAGTAATGGGTAAGAACGTATAAGGGACTGAAGAACGTATGCATCCTGTGGGTCAGATGATGTTTGGTTTGGCCTTTCCCTTATATTTATTTTTCAGAAATCGGTTCATCCTTGAGAATGACTAGTATCATCTAAAATCGTCCACTTTGTTGCACTAGTTCTATGGACACTAACTAGCATTTTACTCTTTATAATGCTTGGTTTGAGAAAACTAAACAAAGCAATTTTTTCTGTGCCAAGTGTGGAATTTGAATGCATCTTCTCGAGAACTGCCCAAAGTGGCTACATCCCGACTCGGCCCCAAGTACGAGAGGTTGCGGAAACGTTTTAACGCAGGTCCCCGCTTTCCCCGCGTGGCAAGGACGACGACGCAGAATCCGGAAACGGTCCGTCGCTGTCGCAGTCGCCCAACAGTGACAACGGGGTGAGCCAGATGGCCGCTCTGCACTGCCTGGATAGCGACTCGGAGGATCGTCAAACCCTTTTCGACTCCTGCAAGTGAGTGCGCTACCTGCAAGTGTTACTTTCGTCTGCCTGGTGTTGAGAAAGGTCATAAGAAATGTTTGAGAAACAAAACATATATGGCATGCAAGTTTGTCCGTTCCCTGTGCCCCGTGTGTGTTCTTTTACCCCACAAATGCGCCCTCATGCTTTTGTTTCCCGTTGACCTCGACCAACGACGACGTGCTCTTGGCTGCCCATCATTGCGCATTCCCTGCGCATACTCTTTGTTGCCTTTTAGAGTGGCGTATAATTTTGGAACACTTGCTCTCCCTGTTAACCTTTCCGTTCTTGAGATGTTCTCGTGTATCTCACAGTGTATCTTGATAGGTCACCTTGGGAACACATACACCATCATGTATCCATTCCCCTTTCGATTAGAGTGGGCATCGTATCGGTGTATGGTCGTGCGGTCACCATTGCAGGATGCATCTTCAATACAGTACACCCTCGTTGACTCAAAATTGTAAAAACTAAAAAAAAACCCAGAAAATTGAGATAAGCGAAGTTTTTAGATACGTGAAGCACTAAATTTTCATTGTACTGATTCCGCATTGTGCGAATAAAACCCTTCCAACAACTGGGCCAATTGACTTGATACTCACAAGTGCACCGCGCCCTGGGGAGAACAAAACAACCCCAACAAAATTCTCAACAAGCAACACTCGTAAAATGAGACAGCAAAACCTAAAAGCAAGAACGGAAAAGAAAAAAAAAAGATGTAATCTGAAAGAACCTTCACAAAAAAATAACAAAAGGAAAAGATAAAGGACCGAAGATAATGTTGAGCAGCAAGAGGGACAGAAACAGCTGCACCAATAGCCAAGCCCTATAGGGAGTGGGGAAAGTAAGACATCAAACGTCTTTGAGGCACATGCTGCTCCAGGTGTTGCTGCATAATACATGTCAAGGGACTTTTTTTTTAATTTTTGTGTTTGTGTCTAGGATTGCTGTTTCTTTGACAACCAATGTTTGGCCACCAGTTCATTGTTTGCTGTGCCTTGCCTGTTTTTTTCTTTTTCTATATTATCAAGATTTTAGACGTCCAAGGTCCGTCAAAACTTTTCAAGATAAGCGATGAGTGAATGCATTGTGCCTATGGGAGTTCATTCCATGACAAGAAACTCTTTGACTTTAACCGACATTTTGAGATAGCCGAGTTTGAGTTAATGAAGGATTACTGTACTCCAGGTTTGCACTGGCTATATTGCTTGTCTACAGTGGGAACCAGTGTTGCCAATCTGTAGGGCATACTGTCCGCTCGCACTTCAAACAGTCAAAACTGAATTTGCGTCTTTTTAAAAAATTTTTTATTGAGATCGCCGGAGCGTTTATGAAACGAATGGCCAAGCTCTCTTTGTCACTTGACTCGCTAAATATTCCCTATTTCGCCCGACATATCGTGCAGTTCTGACCGCACAACTGCACGCCGACGCAATGCTCGTTGAAGGTCGTGACCAACACGCTAGGTCCGTAGCCTTCAGCACGATTGCCACACCGTCTTGCAGGAACAAATACTCTGACCTGGCGATGTCGCTGTGCGGAGGGCCTCCAGGACTGTGAGAAGTCCCTGATGGAGGAGAAGTTTGCCCACTTCATGGTCACCTACGACCACTTCTGCGAGAACCCGGACGTCCTCGGCAACCCCGACCTCGTTGTCAGGATGGGGGGAAAGTGAGTGCTGCCACATCCTTCCTTCCCTCTCTCTCATGCCCGCACACACACGCATGCACGGGGGATCGGTGGCTGAGCGTGTCAACGCACTGCGGCTTGGAGCACGTGGAGCGAATGCTCCGCTGCAGAGCCCAGCGATTCTGGGCTCGATCCCCACCCCTGCCCGTTTCGATCTGGATGAGCACCGACCGGCTTGTCCTCGCTGCGAGGTGCATGTTGAAGACCCTGCGACAGCAGTGGTACTGTGCACTAATCAAAGTACTCATCTACAGCAGAGGCACCAATGCCCACTGGGGCTGACTAACTTTCAGCCATCTGAACATACACTCAATTACTTTTTTTATACAGAGATACATACACACTCACGCATAGGCACTTCGCCACATGTACGCGTACCGTGAAATACCCCGAGCGAGCACCCACTCAAAATTTTGGAGATAATTATGTAAAACGGGGTGATGTGGGCTCTTCTTAGGTCGACAATATGTAAAGATATGTCCTTGGAGTACTATTCATAAACAGACACATAACATGTCATGAATGTCATGCATGTTACAAAAAATTTACTGGATGGTTGAAGCCCGACTCACCGCTGTTGTCTTCATGAACGATTCTGGGCATGCTTGTTTTACCACATAAGTGGACTTCATGCTGCGTTTTGTTTAGCTTTTGATCATTATTTTGTTAATATTTCTGCAATGTTTGCAATCTTTTTATTATTTTTTTTATAACTGGATTTGTTTGCATTGTGCAGGTACTACAACTGGAGTGCAATCGCGCCACACCTTCTGTCGCTCGCCATGTTCCAGAGGCCCCTTCCGGAGGTGAGCCTCTCTGTCTGAGGTTTACGTTTTTACAACTTACGTGGGTTTCACTTTTTTTTTCCCTTTAAAGTGTGGTTAAAATATTTTCGGGATTTTTTTTTTTTTTTTTTGTCGGGAAACGGATGCTTATTGGGTCTGATTCCTACTTTCAATTTTCTTGTTATAATTGTTGACGCACCTCTGGAGGAGAGTCTACTCATCCCAGATTAATTCACTAAAATTATAAGCACGAAGACAGTGCTTTTTTTTTTATTCTCGCATGTCTGTTGCAGATATCTGTATATCTGAATATCTCTACCGAATTGCCCATGATCTGTTTGAACGTCTTTAGGGTTGTCGTTCGGGAGTTTTCCACTCAAAAGTTTGATGCTACAATAAAAACAAATGGTGCATTTTTCTTTAAAAAAAAGAACTTGTGGCTGAATGGGAAGCAATAGTTGGAAGCATCTGAAACAGTTTTAAAAACCGTTAACTTGTTTCCTGTTGGCACCTATGATACATCTCTCTTTGTGCGTCTAAGGCCTGCTCGTGATGCGTCAATTTTTCCGGCAATTTTGAGGCCGCTGATGAGTTGTTCTCTAGGTCCCCGCGCGGTAACACAAATTGCTGAGATCGGGTCCAGATAGTAATGGCTAGCAACTCGAACGACTCGAAGAGCTTTGAAGCGACAGTAGCCAATTGGGGATGGAATATTTTTGCATGAGCCCTCTGCGGGGGTGGTGATGATAATAGCTGGAGACAAAGATTTAATTTGCTTCTAGTTTGCGATAGACCATTTTTGCGGCAAAATGATTTCATGGAGATCAGATGGTATTCCTGGCGTCGTTTAGAGATGTATAAAAGCGCATTATTAACAGCTTCGGCAATTGCCATTTGTATACGCCGGAGGTCCACATGTTGTACTGCGACGTCGAGGGACTGGAAAATATATGACCCGTCTCAAGCGAGCCTAACGTATCATAAAAGAGTGGTATTGTTGTTGCGTAGAACTCTCTATTCAGTCTGTCCCCAAGCCCCAAACCCGGTGTGGTTGGCTCCTTGCAGAAAACTCTTCACCAGCTGACCGACGCACACATGCCCAAAAAGAAGAAGAAGTCGACCTTGTCCTGGTGGTCCTGGGGAAGAGCCGAAGCCAAGCCAGACGATGCCGTGGACAAAGCGGGCTCGCAGGTTGGCTTTGGCACCTGTTCTGTCTTTTGGCCTTAGGCACCACACTCAGCTTCACCTTGTGATGGACTGCAGCTAACATTACGAGCCATGCAGGTCAATCTAGCACTGAGAAAGTTCCACGTGACATGTGTCTTGTCGTGGTTGAACTTGAATGCATTTTTGAGTAAGACTTGTTTTTATAGTTGTAAGTACCTTGTTTGCACGATTCTAACGCACCTCCAATTCTAACACATGGGCAGGATTTAGCTCCCAGATATGCAAAAAGTAAATTGCTGCCTATTCTACTGCGCAGGTGAAACAATGAAGGTTGAACACATGCCTCGTAGAACAGATTTTATGAAACGCACACCAATACAAAAATGAATACCGTGCAGTAGTCGTCGTTGTCAGAGTCTACAATGGATCTTTGCTGTCCACGGAGGAAATCCTTGCTTTTGTCTAAAGCGTCTTCGGTGCTGCGCTTCTTGCGCTTGTATGAGTGCGCGATCGTCGCCTCTTGAATGGTTCGTCTTCCAAACAACTTTGCAAGCTCGTCGGGTCGCTGGGATTGCGAGGCAATGCAGTGCTGCTTCGTTGTTATCTTTTCCCTCCTCACTTAAATAAAGCCTCCTAGTCGAATTTTTTTTTGTTTTTCCACCTTAAAACGGCAGACACGAGTTCATGGACTGCGAGAGAACGCACGGGATAGATATACCAAAATGGAAAATGTAAAGAAACGGTCATGATAGTGATGGGGCTAGCCACCTTATACCAGGTATTGCATTTTTCTTTTTGAGTTTCGGACTTTGGCTTTGATTGTAACGCGCATGTATATGTAGGCGCCGATTTTGGCGAAAAAAGTGCACGTTAGAATCGTGCAAACACAGTAATAGTCGAAATAAGCAGATGAATTTACCGCACTGATGAAATGGGAATAAAGGTTGGAAAGCTGGCAAAAGACAAAAGTTGGTGGAGTTGGCAGCTGCAATGCCTTTTGCCTTTTGGCGGCCTTCTAACCTTCGTTCTCATTATGATCAGCGTGGTTCACTGATCCGCATGTTTTTACTATTTCTTCCTTAGGAGACTACAAAAGGCCTATGAAGATGACCTGTGACATGGTTTTGAGTGATATCAGTCAGTTAAACCTGGATATAACGAAATTGATAAAAGTTTGCAATAATTCGTTATATGGAGGATTTCGTTACATGCAGTTTTCGCGGAAAAACTCGTAAAGGACACGTGGAAAGAAAGCGAAAATTAAAAATTCACGTGGGCAAACTCACCACGTCATTTATTTAGTGGAAAAGAAGTCTGTAAGCTTGCCTTGTGTCTTTCGCGCGAGCGAAGGCAGCACGCAGCGCTCAAAGGACACCAAAGCGTTTAGAGCGCTGTCGTCGTCCTGGGAGCGGGCGACCCGGCGTAATACATCGACGGCATCCAAGACCTCCCTCGCGGTAGGGCAATTGGACAAGAATATATCTGCATTTTAGGTACAGTCGCCGATCGATTATTCGGACTCCGCAGGGACCGAAAAAACGTCCGAATAATAGAGCAGTCCGAAAAATCAGCAGATTGAACAACTTGCCTTTATTACTTCCAAGTGGGCTTAAAAAAGCTGTAAATAGTGCCTTGTTTCAGGTTACGCCTCCGTTTCCGTTCGGCAACTTTCTGTTAGCTTGAGAATCGCTGCCTTCTTTTCTAGCGTTATGGTCGAGTACTTTCTGCGCTTCTTAATAACACATCGCGGCGGCAGAAGAATAGATGGGGCTATGACGTCCAAGCCAGCGTTGTGCGAACGAGATAAGAGGCGCAAACCAGAACCACGAGCGTAAAATGGCGACTGGCGACGCGAAGAAACGGAAAAGCAAAATGATAATAATGATGATGATGATGACGTGCAGCTAAATGGAAAAAAAGGGCTAGCACAGCGTCACCTAGCGGTACGACTTAGGAGTACTCAAGTAGCGCCAGTAGCTCTGCCAAACCAAGCCAATCCATTTGCAGCCAACATAGAATTCAAAATGGCCGCTTCCTGATGGTGTTTTCCGCTGATAGCTCGCGACGATTTTTTCCGAATAATCGAACTTTCGGACTTCAAGCTGTCCGAAACATTGGTCGTGAATAGACACTATTTCTATGGGGTAAGTCACGGTTCCGCCTTTAGGTCCGAAATATCAAACAAGTCCGCGTCCGAAAAGAAAAAAAAATGGAGATTGCGGCGGTGCGAGTTCGTTAAATCAAGGTTATCCAGTGCGAGCGCTTCGTTACATGGAGTTCACAAATACAAGGGCTTCTATGAAGATCGCGTCGGGGAATTGAAAAAGTTCGTTAAATAGAGGATTTCGTTGTATACAGGTTCGTTACATCCAGGTTTAACTGTACTTGTTTTAATGTCCTGAAAGAGATTGTATTCAAACTTTGTGTACATTTAGGTGGCTGTCACATTAAAACTTCAGTTTTGTTGTAAACTTTTTCCGGTGCCGTTGTTTTCTATGTGTATATTGCCAAATACTTGTTTGCTGAATCTATGTCGAACTTCATCTTTTTGCTGATAAAGCGTTCGTGAACAGCTGACCGCATTTTGCACCTATCCCCACCAGCCCCAAAGCAAAACTCTAGCTTTTTTATTTCTGAAAACTTTTGTTTTTTTCTGCTTTTCAGCACAGTGACGAAAACCTCTGCGTCAGCGATGGGGAGCGAAGTGTCGGAGATGGTGGGAAAGCCAAGTGACATTCCCAACACCGACTCGAAGTTATCCTCATCGAACACTTCCATTCCACTACCGTCGGAAAACTTGTGAGTGCCCACATAAAATATTTTGTCTGCTTCAATTCTTTTAGTATGCTTAAAAATTTTTACAGCTTTTATTTCTTTTTTTGCTTAATGAATCTTAAATTTATACATCACAGTGGTTTTTGTAAGGTGCCGGAAAACGTAAAGCAACGTATACCCGTCACATCTTCTCAAACTTTCAAGTAGGTGCTCATTTTTAAGAGAGCCTTTGAAGTCCTGCATGTGCAAATTATTATTGGGAAAGATTTTGAAATAGCCAGTCGTCTTTGTGGCCAACTTTTACGAAGCTGTGGATGTATAAAGGGTGCTTTTTTTAGCAGTTTCTTTTTCTAAAAAGCTAAGACATGCTTTTGAAGACGGTTAAATATTTATGCCGTAAGAGCCAGTTGAAGTTGGACTTATGAGAATTTCGGTTTATGGCAAGTATGGGTTGTACGCCTCCCGCCTCCTTTTGACTCCAAGAACAATTGACATAGAACAGGTCGATATTGAGCCACTTCTAAAGTTTGTGTTGTCCTCTTCGTCAGTGTGTAGAGTCCCAAGTTTGAGTCAGTTCATAGCAACATGGCATACTATTTGCCTCAAAACCATGGTCTGCGACCTAACCGCGATTGGATTGCGTTTAGCCAAGAGAATGGTTTCAAATATGGGCACCGCGTGTGGCTGATGGCAAGAACTTTCTCCCTGTGGCCTTGTTCAGAATGGTGTCGAAAGAGACAAAGGAGGATGCGTCGACATCGAGCGAAGCAGAGACCTCTGACACTCGTAGGCCCCCCGAGCACCGCAAGATAAACCGGGAGAAGCGTTCGTTCTTCTGCGACAAGTACAAGAAGTCTCTGCGCCTCTCTTCCGACGAAATCGTGAGTTTCTTTGCCAGCGCATATAGGGCCAGCTCTTAGTGCTTTCGTGTTCGCGCACCTGGGATGCAGCCTCCGTGACATCATGGTGCCGTAGGTGAAGTGTCGTCGCCATGACAACTGTCATGTGACACCAAGTCAATGTGTGACACCATGACATTGTGTGACACCATGACATTGTGTGACACCGTGACATTGCATGACATTGCTTGTAACATTGCGTGCACACTATCATTGCGGTACATCGTGACATTGCGTGGCACCATGCATTGCAGTAGCACCATGATGACATGCGACACCGTGATATCATGACCACCACAAAGCATATGATTTTTGGCCGTCTTGTTTGATGGTCTTCTTGTTGTAGGTTGTGTTATTTTTAAGGCATGTGTGAATAGCGAATTCGGAGTTTGAAGCGAATAGTAATTTTTGCCGAATATTTTCTAATTGAATATTGAATATTTTCTCGAAGCCTTTCATACTGTTGCACCATGGTTATACGAAAACCCAGCTGAACTCATGAAGTTTGTTCCTAAACTTTCACTTGTTCAATTACGAGCTCATTTAATCAAACTACCATAAAATCTCGAGAGAGGCACCACCCCCGAAAGATAGCTCACCCCTATTATTAGCTTGATTTGCTATATTTTTTTAAACACTGAAAGATAGCCCACTCCTAGTAATGGTAGTGTTGGGATGAATAGATGGCCTCGGCATAAATGGGCAGTGGTATTGCGGATAAGGATGTGACTGGAATCATACCTCTTTGCGTGGATAATAATGGCAAGAAATGGCAGTGTGCTGTAACAAACTAATGGTTATAACGAAATAATTTCGACCGCCTTCAACTTTGTTATAACGAGGTCTTACTGTACAGTCATCTTTGCTTCCTTGCCCTCTCCACCATAACAAGCTTGGAAGGAACACTAAGTAAAAACAGCAATTTTTTAAACTTTTCTTAATTGTACACTGGAAGTTAGCCCACTCCATATTTTCGCCCGATTTGCTTTTAATGTTAGGTGGGCTGTCTCTCGGGATTTTACGGTATATATTTATAGACTGTGGCCTCAGAAAGCTTGATGCTTTGGAATAGCAAGTAAATGGCAGATTTGACATAAAATTAAACCTATGGAGCCAGCCATACCTAATTAAGTGGATATATAAAGCTTGCTATATACAAACATTATTGATCAAGTCACAATCAGAAAAAAAAAATTATTATATATTGCAGGATATCAGTGTATCTCTGCCTAACTCTTTCATAACAGCCACAGCTAAATTTTGAAAATTTTCCTGCAATGTAGGTATTAACATCCACAAAGTTTTGTTTCTTTATAAATGCATAAGGCACGTGCGTGCACCATCCCATTTTGAAAGTGTGCTTTTCTCGCAAGCACGCGGTTGCATGCTTAGCAGAAAAGCATTCATACTTTTCCAAGTTCTAATCGCGTGCGGGATACCTTGTTGAGTTAGCTTCTTTCCGAGCACTGGTGCACTGCAGAGAAGCAGCACCTGCGGAGCTCGCTTCCACGAGTGTTGCTTCTCTGCAGTGCACCTGTGCTGAATAAGAAGTGTGCTCAACGGTGCTGACCTGCCGCAATCAACACTTCGAAACTTCTACTCGAAATTTTGAACATTTGCACAACGCTAATTATCTTAACAGAGATGAAAACAGATAGAGGAAGAAATTATGTCAGCAAGAATGTTAGACAATTCTTTCATATGCCTCCTCTGTAATTCAGCAGCACAAGCTGACCTTTCCCTTGCACAGTGAATGCACCTCCAATTTTTGGTGCTGCGAGTCTCGAACTGCGTTCAGGCTGAACCAGCTGCCAAGTCAATTTTGCCGCCAAGCTGCCAAGTTAAGCAAGGCCAAGCCTAACGGTGGCAGCACACACATGCGTAATGGCTGCAAGCGGGAAGTTGCAAAAGCGGTCAACAGCTTAACCGAGCAGTGTGCACAACGAACGAGGCTGGGGTCAAGAAGTTGCCCAGCCCCCCGGAGTTCTTTCGCCCACCGGATGCATCGATGTCAACCAACATGCTGTCGTTCGTGGTCCGCTTTCGGACAGTGAAATTACGAAAGTGGTTAGGCCTAGGAGCGCTTGCGTTGCTCTCCGTGCCAAGCGAGCTTCGTAAGGCTCTTTTTCTTCGGCAGAAAGTACGCCGAAGAAGGTGCCCTAAAAAAGGATTGCAATTTATAGATCATGCTAATCGTGGTGCACCCATGACCAGCCCTGGGTGTGTCGTTGTCAGTTTTGACGTGCCACAGTACTCTGCCATGTCAGATCGGCACTTGAAATGACATTTGCGCAGTGTGTGTAAGCACATAAAATTTCGCTTTGCATAATGAACGCATCCCCCAAAAATGCATCAATTTTTCGTGAAAAAAAAGTGTTTTCATGAGGCGAGTAAATACGGTACACGTTGGTTACGAGCTGGCTTCCTAAACCCAGGATTTCAGTTGCTCGAAAAGTGTAATCTAGGCTGTTGCAGTATATCAGCTTGCCACTGGGTAATGTTTGACGTCATTAACGCTCGCTCGACAGGCCAGCCTCAACCTCAAGAGCGGTCCCAACGAGCGGTGTTCAGCGTCACCACCGCGTACCAGGGAACTACTCGATGCATGTGCCACATCTACCTCTGGAAGCACGACGACAAGATCGTCATCTCGGACATCGACGGTACCATCACTAAGTGAGTGATGCAGCGCTTTATCGGTCGTTCGATTACTGTACCTTGAGCGCACGAGAGAATGTTGCATCCAGCAAGACGATTATAAACACTGAAAGGACGCATACAGCAGCCAATACGTAATCGACTTTGCCACCGATCGTGTCTAGGGCAGCCCGCGGTGATGCGTTTAACGTCTTCCCCAGGTCTGCCACGCGTGTCAATCGCAGTGAAATGCTACTGTGTGAACGCGTCTTTGGGCATGCATCTGCGCACGAGTGTGCACCAATAATACGTTCCCTCGTCGGTTCCAGGTCGGACGTGCTGGGCCACATCCTGCCGATCCTGGGCAAGGACTGGGCCCAGTCCGGGGTGGCCAAGCTGTTCACCAAGATCCACCACAACGGCTACCAGTTCCTGTACTTGTCTGCCCGGGCCATCGGGCAGGCCCACATCACGAGGGAGTACCTGCGCAGCATCCGTCAGGGGGACCTCTGGCTTCCCGACGGGCCCCTGCTCCTCTCCCCCACTTCCCTCATCAATGCCTTCCACAAGTGAGTCAGAGCTCCTTCTCTTTTATTGTGAAACATTCTTTGGCTAGATGCTCCGGATTTCGTCAAGCCGCATTTCCTGAAGCCCTTGGCCTGTGACGTCACATGGCTTCAGTTTCCCCGCTAGATTTAGCGTGAAAATTGATGTCACGTGAGCTCAAAGCCAATTCAGTTTCCCCGCTAAATTTGGTGGGAAACATCTCCACGTGGTGAATGATGTTGATTGGGGCGAAGCGGCGTCTGTTCTGTTTTCATCCATGTCAGAACGAGAATGTGTGGTATGGAACATGGTTATACAGTCTAAGCTCTTTATAACAGACCTTGATTTTGCCTAAGATTTTGGTTTGTTATAAGAGGAGTATGTTGTATGCAGATATGAAGTGGAGTCAATGGTATGTAGAGGGAAACCGGCCAAACTTCACAAATCGGTATGTTATATCCAAATGTGTGTTGTAACCAGGTCTGTTGTAATGAGCTTAGACTGTATACGTATTTGAGCGTTTGACCGCAGCGCCCTCTTGTCTATAAACGTTCAGCCAATGCATGCAAAGTTTAACGCGATTATATACGCATTTGACTGCTGCGCCCTCTCCTGTATAGACGTTGAGCGGCTACATGCAACGTTTAATCCATGACATCCCCAGCTCTTGAGTTACTACCACATTTTAGAGCCCCCTACTCGTCCCGCAGTCATGGCCGAGTGGTTAAGGCGATGGACTAGAAGAAATCCATTGGGGTCTCCCCGCACAGAGTTCGAATCCTGTCGACTGCGCAAACATTTTTCTTTTTTTATGAAGACAGATGGGATGGCAATTGATGTGAGCACGGACGCCGGACGGACAAGGCTAGACCCTAAGGAGCTTCAGCCCCTAAAAGGACGTCACATGACTTTGTGTCACGTAACCTATACACAAATTCAGTTTCCCCGATGGATTTAGTGGGAAAATTGACGTTATGTTACCCCAACACCAATTCAGTTTCCCTGCTAAATTTAGCAGGAAAAATGACGACTCATGACTTTGTGTCATGTGGCCTATACACAAATTCAGTTTTCCCGCTAAAATCAGCGGAAAAATGACGTCGCATGACCTATACACAATTCAGTTTCCCCTCTAGATGGGAAACTGAATAATAAAGGAAAATTAATGTCACGTGAACTCAAAGCCAATTCAGTTTCCCCACTAAATGTAGTGGGGAAAATGATGTTACATGACTTTGTGTCATGTGACTTATACACAAATTCAGTTCTCCTGCTAAATTTAGCGGAAAAATTGACATCACGTGACCTCTAGACAAATTCACTTTACCCACTAAATTTAGCGGAAAAATTGACATGTGACTGGCCGCATCCTGTCATTCCCCATACTTTGTGGACGCAGGCTGACCCGTTGGGGAAACTCAGTGGGGTAAAGAGGAGTGCGTCATGTGACAGCGGTCGGCGGTTGAGCGCGTCTACAGGGTGTCTCAAATAGCGGCCAGGCTCTTTAAATTGACCGCAAAATTCGGTCTCTTAACCTATCGTGCTACAATTCCGTGCAGCGTTGCCCACAGATGGTGCATTTTTTTCGTAAAATTTGCAAAGAGCAAATTTACCTGAGGAAAAAGTGAAGGAAGAAAAAGGCTTGACTCCTATGAAAACGAAGCGAAGCCACCGGTCTTCAAACAATACGGCGCCCTATGGTTTGAAGACCAGTGCGATAGGTTAAGAGACCGAACTTTGCGGTCGATTTAAAGAGTCTGGCTGCTATTTGGGACACCCGGTATGGTCGGTTCTGGGTTCAGGAAAGCGGGGCAAACTCCTCCTACAAAGCTCTCTGCTCTCCGTGATTGGCGGTTTTCTCCTCTCCAGCGTTTGCTCTGTCAAAGTGGAAAGAGTGGGGAACTCTGTAGAAATTTTGTCCTGCCATTCTTAACCTGCACTAGGTGGGCTCGTTCAACTTGCATGCACTTCCTATACCAGCTGCACTCGGTGCACGCCGCCGTATTTAATTTACGAGTAATTGTGTTGCGTGTATGTTTAGGCTGCAGGGAGGGGGGATCGATGCCAGAGTGTGTTGGTGCACTGCGGTTCGAAGCATCTGGAGCGAAATCTTGCTCGCAGAACCTGTTGATCCTGGGCTCAATCCCCCACCCCTGCCAGTTTTCATCTGGAGGAGCATTGTATTGGCACCTGGTCACGCGTCACTGCCGCGCAATACGCGTTAAAGGCCCCAGGCTGGCAATGGCACTGCACTCGATAAATTCCTCGTCTGCAGCGGAGACGCCAGGCGTCCACTGGGCCTGAATGACTTGTTGCCGTCTAAACATACACATGGCACACATGATAAACAGCGCTGTTGGGCTGTCTAAAGTGCTTTGTGTCAGGAAAATAGTAAACAAAATAGAAAGATCAGGCGACGATCGATGATAAGTGACAAATTCAATTTGCAACGTGTTTGGTGTGTTTGGTGACATGACCCGCCTCAGTATTTCCCATATTACTTTATGCTACAGCAACCCATCGTTACAGAGATCTAATTTGAGAATGTTTTTGTGTACTATTGAGGTTAGTTAAGCTATGCTGGCTATCACTCTTTGTCTCAGAGTTGCTTGTTTGATTTCTGCAGGGAAGTTATTGAGAAAAAGCCGGAGGAGTTCAAGATAAGCTGTCTACGGGACATCCAGGCCCTCTTCAACGTAACAGGAAACCCGTTTTACGCCGGATTTGGGAACAAGATCAATGTGAGCCTCAATTACCATTCCTCCACCGAACCCTTCTGCATTTTTGCCATTGTCCTGTTAATAAGCATGCCATAATAGACCCTTTCCGAAATTCAGTTCTGCCACTTGGATCGCTGTAATCATTCGAGCATTGGCATATGTATTGAACCTCAAGAGCAGCCCTCTTGTTACTGATGAAGGAATAAGATGCTCTCTAGCGAATCATGCGAGGCCTATGTGTTCGAGGTGTTAATACGATGCAATGCAGGAGTATGAGAGCTACTTAAGTGTTTATTTTTTTACCCGAGTCCAATCAATGTGTTGGCAGCCCACAGTCTGCTCCAAGCCCCTTGATGCATCAAATTTTATTAAGGTATTCATGTGGGTTGGCGCTTTGTTCTGACCGGTTGAATCTTTGTCACCGTTAAAACCACAAGTGCTCGAGCTAGAACTGTACAGTGAAGAGCACATCTCGTCTGCTGTTTACCTGCAAGAGTAACGGTGTCCAGTAAAATAGGAGACTGCAGGTTCGTTACCGCCTTAAGTATGTGAAAAGTTAACTTGCCATTTGGGTCGCCAGATGGCACTGAATAGACCCTTTTAGCATTGCCGCGCCATCTAGCGGCGCTGATTCCAAACTATGCAAACTCGCTGGGAGTGGTCACGTGCGCCGCTCCGGCGGGGTGACCACTCCCAGCGAGTGGTCATCCCGCATAATGGCTCCGGCGGCCGCCATTATGTGGTATACGGTCGCAGAGGTCAGATCTGTAGAGCCACTGTAGCGCCTTTCAAAGTTTGCGAAGGCAAGACTGAAAGACATAATCCCCTTTTATTCTCGCAATTTCACCGCAACAAAGAAGCTTCTGAATCGGTGGCGGTCTGTGCGAGTATACTTGGTCCAGACGATAGGGAAAGTACGCCTCTTTAAAGCCATGAACATTGCAACCCAATATCGTTCATGGCCCCTTTTACCGCTCATTCACACTGGAAGCGGATCCGCGTTCGGAAAGCGGTTGCGAATTTCACGCGCATTTGATGTCAAAGCGGTTGCGAGCAGCGGTTGTATAAAGATCCAGTACAATTTCACGCGCATTTTATGTCATCAAATGCGCGTGAAATTGTACTGGATCTTTATACAACCGCGTTCGCAACCGCTTCTGCGACGTGGATCCGCTTCCAGTGTGAATGAGCGGTAAAGTCAGGATATGCACGCGTGCACAAGGATTCATTGTGATAGCTCGCGCAGTAAAAAGAACTATCATAGCTACGAGCACACGCGCACAGCTCTCCCCGTGGATACTTTATTCGGGCGTGGCGTGTGGCAATTCTGAAATTCGGGTACTGTCTTCTTCCAGGTGTACCACTATCTTCCTTCCTGGGTGATCCGTTGTTCGAAGCAACCGGGAAATCGTTATAAAACGTCTGGGGGGAAACATAACACGAAAGATACACGGCCATAGGCTGAAGCAGTTCAGACAGACTGGCTACCTCTCGAACGTTGCTGGTAGCCACCACTTCCTCGTGCAACAAGTTGTTCCAACCACACTGTAAACAACTTAATTTTCGCGAAGACCTATTTTTCGCGAATTTCGGGACTTAAAGAATATCGCAAAGAATAGATAAAAAAATTAACCTCTGGTAAGGAATACTAGGCGTACCCCTCCCCATCGCGAAATATTGTGTCCGTCAAATATTCCCTAACCCACATTTCGTAAAATTTCCGAAATATTGAAGCCGCGAAAATAGAGTTAACAATATTTGCTTTCAACTTTGCCGAAAGGCGCAAGAGGAGAGCGTCGTGTCGAAGACCGCCACTGCCGCCAAAAGCAAACGTTCTTTATACTGATGCTGCCGAAGACGCGATAAGGGACGCGATCATGCAAACGTCGGAATTGATGGCGTGACAAGCAACTCAATCGTCGATGTAAACCGCATCACCAACGAAGACGCGGAAGCGACTCCATCGCCGATGTGGACAGCGTCGTCCACAAAAATGCGACGGCCTGTCTCAGTCGCGATGTAAGCGAAGCCACGAAAACAGACGCTGTTTCGTGCGAAGGTGCTTCCTCGTAAACTCAGTCACAAACTTGAACTGCGCAATCGGCCCTGGTCCACGATAACCAATCAGGACCCGCGGCGGTGGAGCTCGCGATCGCGGGAGCATACCACATAATGGCAGCGCCTTGTCCGATCATAGTGGCCAGCAGCACTTCCGAGCGCCGTCAAGGCAGCGGCTCATTGTTGCCAAGAGCAATTTCGGAAAGGGTCTATTTTGGGGTGGTCCCATTGCACACTGTTCTATCCTAAACTGCATGTCGCTTCAAGAATGGCTTTTCATTTTCATGCCAACAGGACACGCTAGCATACAGGGCAGTGGGGATACCGGTATCACGGATCTTCACAATCAACCACAGGGGAGAATTGAAGCTCGAACTCATGCAGAACTTTCTGTCGTCGTAAGTATGTCTTTTGCGAGTCCTTGCTTTGAGTTTGGTTTGAACCAAAACGAGGCAGTGCGCGCTTTCAAATGGTCTGTTCACCTTGACTGCACCCAAGTGCAGGTGCTTCAGGTAGAAGGCTACTTAATGTCTGTCTAGAATACACCCCTCATGAACGTCAGAGCCAGCTAGTGGCAGTCTCAAAAGCTTGAGTGTTTTTGCTCTAATGGCATCGATAGGAGAAGCCTGAATCAAGTGTCCTCGACTTCGTGTGTCGTACGCGCCATACAAGGACCAACTTGCCAGAATGAGTTCCTCGCTGCGGGGGATGGGAATGACCAAGCTCTAACGACATCCAAAGCACAGCACGGGTCCTGCGCATCATTCATTTCAGCGCATGGCCACGATGAACATTGGCAGCGTATAATTAACATTAGAGTAACGTGGCTACTCCTTCCGGCTGTGGAACAAAGGGGTCAAACTCTGCTTGTTTCTCCAACTTATTTTATGACTGCTATAATCCTTGACAGAGTGTGAACAGTGGAGCGTCTCTCTCAAATTCCCGACCTCCAGCACGCGTTCATTGACTTCCAATGGGCTCTGGCTGTACGTGCAACAAGAGGTTTTTGGCGGGCACATTTATTCTTTTTTTATTGTTAGAAAAAACATTACAAATAAAGATACTTATGCTGAACAGGATCCACGGCCATTGTCTGGTGAGGGATCCTTTTTATGGCATTAGCATTAGTGCCCTGGTACATGTGCCGACCTTGAGCTGGTTCAGAGCGCACATACCGTGTTTGCACGATTCTAATGTGCCTCCAACTCTTTTGCGCAGGCAGATTTAGCCCCCAGATTTTCAGAAAGTAGATTGCTGCCGATCCTATCGCTCAGGTAAAACAACGAAGGTTGAACACATACCTCATAGAGCAGATTCTATGAAATGCACGCCAGTACAAAAATAAATGCCGTGCACTAGTCACCATCGTCGAAGTCCGACGATGGTTCTTCACTGTCCACGGAGGTAATCCTTGCTTTCGTCTAAAGCATTTTAGGTGCCGCACTTCTTGCACTTGTACGAGTGTGCGACTGTCGCCTCTGGGAGGTTCGTCTTCCAAACAACTTTGCGAGCTCGTCAGGTCGCTGGGATTGCAAGGCCATGCAGTGCTGCACCGTTGTTATCTTTTCCCGCCAGCATGATGGCCTTTTGTTTAAATAATGCCTCCTAGTCAAATTTCTTTGTTTTTCTATCTAAGAACGGCAGACACGAGTCCATAGGCTGGAGAGAATGCATGTGATATGGATACCAAAATGGCGAATGCAAACAACGGTCATTATGGCGATGGGGCTAGCCACCTTGTACCGACAATTGCGTTTTTCTTTTTGAGTTTTCGGTTTTTGGTTTGGTTGTAACGCGCATGTTATTTTGGGCACCGATTTTGGCGAAAAATAGTGCATGTTAGAATCGTGCAAACACGGTATATAACGTTTGCATTGTCGCCACGGGATGGTGCCACAGCCCCACCGATTGTGGGGACTGGCTAGGAAACACCTTCTTCAATCACTGACAGATGGCGGCGGGGGGCAAATTTTGAAAGACTTGGTGATAGGACATGTAGCAACAGAAGCCGCACTGGATTGGCCAGTTATATAGAGCGACGCCGTGACCTAACACATAGCAACCGAAGATCGCCGGCGACATCCCCCATTGCCAGTTTCGGTGCCACGCAGTGGGGGACGTCGGGTGTATCACTGGCTTGCGTGTTAACCCACCCCGGTCCTTCGGATGTCTTATTACAAAATGAGACATCCGCATCCGCCTTGGACCGCCTGTAGACGCTAGAGTTCCTGTATAGGCTCCCTACGGGAGCCAGAGTTGCGCGTCTGTTTTCCACGTGCCGCCGTGCCGCTATTCGTTGAGATCTGATCACGTGAGGATCCGGATCAAATGCCGTGCAGGAAAGTGGACGTTGCATGCGCCTCGACAGTACGTTCCCCTACTTTTGAGCGCGCCGCGCGCCTCGAACGCCGCGGCGCCACTATTCGCCGAATTCAGTCACGTGAGGAGCAGGATCAACATGCCGTGCAGGAAAGACGGAGCTCCGGGTGTGAACGCGCAACTCTGGCTCCTGTAGGGAGCCTACACAGGAACTCTAGTAGACGCCACCCTGTGGCGCCCCCCACAGCCCAAGTACGCCCTAGCCCCGCCTTCCCCACTGCTCCTCGGTTGCTGAATGTTGCATCACACCGTCGCTCCCTATAACCAACCAATCCTGTTCGGCCGCCGTCCTTCACGCACACGACAAGTGACCTAATCTGCTTGCACCAGGGAGAAGAGAGGTTTAGGGAATGTTAACCCTGCAGAAAAGTGCCGAGAGGCTGCTTTCACCGCACTTCGTTATATATAACCGCTGCCCCAAATGCCCCTGCATTTCTTCCAAAAATTGGCATGACAACAACAGCAATTTTCTTTTTTTTTCATTTATTGAGGGTTATTTGGTGTGTGTTTGAAGGACGGCAGCTTGCACCGGAGGCAGAGCATCTGCTTGGCTCTTTTACCTGCCGCCGACAATAATGTTGGCGATCCACTTTGAACCAGTATTTAGTGGAGGTAAAAGGACATTTGACGGCTGCCGTGCAGGTACAACTGCTTGAGCGACGTGGTGGACCATGTGTTTCCACCGATCCACCCCGGGAGCTCCGACGCCTACTGCAACGGGCGGACGATGACGTTCCCGGCCTGCGAGGAGTTCACCTCCTTCACCTACTGGAGAGACCCCATCGCCCCCGTGGAGATTGAGATCGAGGAGCCCGCCAAGCCCGCCCCCAAGTGAGGAGAGGGCCCGCCCTCGGTCCAGGCTCCTCCCCCTTCTAGTCTCTTGGGGTGAGTGCTGGCCACAGCGGCACTTTCAGTCCTTCCGGACTTTTGTGTCGCTCCATACTCTGTTTGATGTCTTTTCCGACTCGAGTCCCAATCTACGAAGTGGCTTGGTACCGTAAGTTAGATCCCCACGAAACACCCGCCCGTGGTGGAGAGACAAATGGTGAAAAAAATTGAATGGGCCATCTATAGGGATACAACGGCAAAAGTTTAGTGATAAACATAGAGCTAGCTTTGAGCCCGCACGACGACTTGGGAATTGACACCGCAGGTCGCAGACGCGGCGAATCCACGTTCTACGATGCAACCAACGTGCGGATATGCGCAGCAGACTCACATGCCATATGGGCTAATGCGGAGAGCAACGTGTCTGATTTTGTGCAGGAGTTGCGGTGACCTCAGAACGGCACCGAGCTATGGTTGGCTTTGATTGAAAGGATAGTGGGTAGACCTCAATGCTAGATGCCTTGAGGTCTATCCACTTTTTTTAATTGACCAATAGGAGCTCGGCGTTCTGACATCATCGCGAACCCCTGTGCAAGAAGCAGACAAACTTGCGCTTCGCATACCACAGGTTGTGGTAACAGATTGGGTGACGCAGAGTGATAAACACATGGGAATCCGCTGCAAACTTACTTCTCACCCGATAGTTTTGGTGTCTCGAAGGAGTGATGCTCACGTCCACAGGCAAAATGCGAACCGCGTGTGTTTGATGTTGAAGAAATGCGATAAAAATGCCACACAGTCCAATCCTTAACTCTAGTCATGTGCGAATATTGGATTTTGAGTTCGAAACGAATTCAAAACGAATAAGGGTTTTGGCAAAATATTTTTTTGGATTGAATATCAAATAGTTTTTCCAAGCCTTTCACTACTGCACCATGCCTAAACTAAAACCCAGCTGAACTCATGAAACTTGTTTTCAAGCTTCCACCTCTTTATTTGTAAGCTAAATGAATCTTAAGTTAACATTATTTATGAACAGTGGCCCCATAAAGTTCAATGCCCACTTTGGGATGGCAAGTAAATGACACATTTGACATAACATTCTATAGAGAGGCCAAGCCTAATCGGGAGATTTGTAAATCTTCTTGCTACATGCAAGTATCCTTTCTTAGATCTCAAACTTGAGAAAAGGGCAAAAGACAATCATGAATGATAAATGCAGGCTGTCAGGAAATCTCTGCCTAACATATACTCTGGCATAATAAGCACACTTTATTTAGGAAGTTTTACTGTAAATGCCCGTTCACACTCTTGCGACCGAGTTCGACCAGAGAAGCCAGACCGGTTTTAAGCCTTTTGCGACTTCTTAGGATCGGATGCGGTGCGGCGGAGCTGGTCCTAAGAGATCGCAGAGGCTTAAAAACCGGTCTGGTCTCTCTCGGTCGAACTACGGTCGCAAAGTGTGAACGAGGGCCTTAATGTAAATATCAACATTAAGAATTTTTTTTTCTTTTTTAAATACAGTAGGCACGCACGTTGCACCCATCTCGCTTTAAAAGTGTGCTTTCCTCCTGAGCATACGGCTGCAACATTTGTACTTTTCGAAATGTTTATTGTGGCAAGTTGGTCCCGCTTAGTGCGCTTCTTAGAGAACTCAGGTGTACCGTGGAGAAGCAACTCCTGCGGAGCTTGTCTTCGCAAGTGGGGCTTCTTCGCAGTGCTCCCGTGCTCGGTAAGAAGCATGCTGAACAGGACTAACCCACTGTGATCAACACTTGGAAATATATGAATATTGCAATTCATCTCGAAGCAAATATTGGATAATTTGTTATTCAAAACTACTGTTCAAAAATTTGATTTATTGCACAACACTACTCAACTCCCAATACTGTGAATTCACCTAATTGTTTTTTAGATTTTGTTGACAGGAGCAATTTACAATGAGTTTGTGGTGTTGGGGGTTGGGATATAGTGCTTAACGAGTTACTTGGAACATCCTAGATATTTTCCATCGGTGGAAAACCTAGTAGCTGGAAGGGAAAAAAAAAATAAGCGAAAGTCTCGTGGCAGGAGAAATTCGAAGGACTTTGTATCAATGCTCATGTTGCATTCATATTGCAGGTTCCCATCCAGTCATCCTCTCGTCAGGTTTCCACCAGAGTTGTCAGCTCCTTCAACGCCGCACCAAAGAAACGTACCCCGTGCAACGTTCCGTTTTTTTTTCTCCCTTTCTGTCCCTGAGCATACGAGGTTTCATTCACCATTTTTTTTTTTGGCCATTATATTCTGTACTGGCCTTAGCAGTCCACGAACAAACCAGAGGAAACAGGTCGTCGTTTCGGGCCAAACATTGTTTTTCCTCCCGTGATATATATATATATATATATATGTGACTGGCATACAAACTTATATTCCTCGGGCACCGCTTGAAGAGCGGTGTTGTTTATACTTTAAATTATAGTATACATTGTTCCTAGTTGGTAGTTTGGGTTAACATAGTCCCACACAATAATGAGGTCATAAAGGTGGAATTGATGTGTGTGGCTTTTGTCGGAGTGCTTTCCTCACTTTCCTAATGCATTCATCACTAGCCCGTGTTGTGGTCAGTTTCCTTTCTAGCTTAGGATTTCTGGAGCTTTATCATTGTTTCATCGTGGTTAACCCAACCTTACTAATACTACATTTTTGTTTTGTCAGCTGTCATCTTGCGCACCTGGTTTCCAACGTGACAGTTGTCGATATCTCGACATAGATGGGGTGCCGACGTCTTTGTGATTGTGCAAAGCCGCTGTTTGGCAATTGTATGGAACTAGTGGAAGAGGTTTGTTTGTTGTTTTTCGTCCTAAGTTATGAGAAGTATGGCAAATGTAGCATCTATATCTTGTCACGGAACACACCGACGAAGAAGAATTTGAGGCGGTCGAGTGGACAAAGTGCACATTTCAGCTTTGTTCAAGTCGCTGTACCTGAAAATTGAGCTACGCAATCCCCACATTTCCATTTTGATGCTTCAAATCACCCCAACTCATGAAACATGTGGCAGTGACACATCACACAAACGACTGTATAGAAATCCGCGAAACCAAACGTTGACTAATTGTACGGTTACGCATATATAGTAGTTGACCGGTGAGTATTTTTGGGAAGGACTCTTTACTGACTCTGTCCCTATTTGAGATTGTATAAAAAGAAAAAAAAAATATTGATGTCTATTGTGCCAAGCCAGGACATCATAGACAGTTCCTTGCTTTAGTAATGCGTTTATTATTTTAAGTTCTGTTTTCGTTAATAAATATTGTTGGTTGTAATAATTGTACTGCCTGTTCATTTCGTTGCTAGGTTGGCGACATTACACGCACAAAAGAGAATGAGAAACATTGTAAATCAAGACAAGGAGAATGGAAATACTCAACATGTCGGGATCAAGCTTGCATGCCAATTACTGCACAAGAAATATTGGTTGTTTCTAGACTGTTAGTAATCAACTCCCAGTCACTTGACACAGTTCATGGTCATGTGTATTTCTTTTTTTACGAAGTTGTGCAAAAATCATGTTGTTCTACAAGATTTCGCACACTCGGTAGCAAGCTCACTACCTCACCTCTTTTGTTGATTTACCTTGGGTGAGAGAAGAAAGCCTACTGGTTGATGTGATGCCACCCGTTTGGTTCACTGGGCCATCTGGAGCATAACTCCAGTCAACCTGTCGGGGAACCTAGAGCCACTCAAAAAGCTACGCTTCATATTAACGCCGCTTCAGCCATCTTGGTCTGAAATAGCAGGAAAGAGCCTCCCTTCTTATGGAAACATTAAAACAGTCAGCCACCGAGCAGAATGTGGGTCCGGACATTTCATAGAATGCCATTTCATCGAAGCCGTTTCATTGAACACCGTCTACTTGAGCAGTCGGAATTCTACATCTAGGAAATATTTTTCTTTTTAGCACCAGGAGGATAGCAGCGTTTTAATATTTATTATAATTTGTAAACTTATCACATATAAAAGGAAAAAAAAACTTTTTTGTCACCTATTCTTTTTTATAGTAAATGATGACCTCTGTTGTTAATGTGGCCAATAAGAAACGGGAACACTGACTACAATGCTGAGCGCACGTCCGTTCAAGGGCGTAGATATCTTTGTCTTTGAAGAGACCTATTCTGCTTCAAGACGAAGCCGTCCTTGAAGCAATGATCTGTCTCCATGTCCCATGATACGGGGGAAAAAAGATGCGTCTCCCTTGTTTGTTAATTTGTTGTAACCGAGAACCATAGACCTGCCGGATTTTTGACATACAGGGTATATATACTGTATGTCGAAGATGGAACAGGTCCACAGTTCTCTCGGTTAAAATAACAAAGGGGAGACTCGTCTTCTTAAAGAACATATCTGTACTTAAAAAGAAAGCTATTCTCCTGGGATAAAATGAAAACAGAGGTAAATCGACAAATACAAAATAAAAAGGCGCTGCGGAGAATAGCTGTTTCCCTCTTTAGAAAGTGCCTTTTACACGTGAATAAATAAGGCGATGAAGTGGGGAAAAAGTGTGTGGTCGTGAACAACCGCCAACCTCGACAAAAGAGAATAAGTCGCGTATCCACTCAAATTTTGATATGAAAGCTGCCTTCTCCGATTCAGTAGCCAACATTTAGGTGGACGAAAAATTGACCGAGGTAGATATTCTTTTTCTGGTGAATTTAGAGTGGCGTCAAAGCTATTTCAAAAGCGTTAGTAAATTATGTAAAACGTATTGTATTACTCCAAAATTCAGTAAAGGGAAATTCGATGAAACGGCATCTAGTAATTTGATGAATCGGCGTTCGACAAAATGTCCACTTATTTGATGAAACGGCGTTCGATGAAATGTCCGGTACCCAGCAAAACGATATTGCCCGACTTTTCTGACACTGTGGGTCAAGGCATTTTTCGAATTGCAACGGTCACCAATAGACCCTTTTCAAAAGTCCACGCCGTTGCCTGTCTGCCGTTGCTTGATCATCTGTGTTGGCGTTCGGTGTGAACTCGGCTCGGCTCGTATTGAAAACAAGTGCTGCGTAGGCGTTCAGCGAGAGCTCGGATCATATCATGCGCTTCGTGTTAAGCAATGGTGACCGCCAATGTTGCTTGGTGGGCTTTTGAAAAGGGCCTATTGCATCCGCTTTGCGGTAAGCACAAAACTGCGGCGCCCACGAGAAGATCGGAGAATGGGAGGATATTTGTGGAAGCGTAGCGTCTTTAGCAGCTCTAGGTGAACAACTGCCGATCTAACCGGGCCAATCGTAACGAATCCGGGCCTGGCCAGCCTCGTGAATCCACTTTGTAGCGATCCACTTGGACCCGACCAGAACTGGACACGCTCCGTGCTCGGTCCGTTCGTCGCCGACGCTCCTGTGTTTGCAGCAGGACGGAAGGCTATTGCTGCTTTTGGGAGGCAGGTTGTGCCAGAACAGGGCCATCCCGGCCTCGGGCTGAACCCTGACGCGGAGGCGCTTGAACAGTGTGGCGCCCCCTCTCTCGACAGAGGACAAGTACACGAGCCAGGTGGCCTGGCGTTGACCCGCAAACGCTTCCCAGCCTCTTATTGGCTTGTCCTTGGCGGAAAAGTCGAAGTGCGGGGAATAGTGTCCTCCGACACCGTAGTTGACTACTTGTAGGTGTTCCGCGCTTGAGGTGGACAGACCCGTGGCGGTGGCAATGCGGCGCGATAGTCGCTCTACGACGGGATGGTGTTGGTCGCTGAGCCAGGCAGCCTGTTTCGGAAGTGGGAGAGAAAGAGGACTTTAGCTTGAAACCAAAGGCATGATTCATGAAGTGTTCTCTAGGGAATGTAGGAAGCTGTGAATAGGCTCCAATCATCGCATACTACACTTGACTTTCAGGGAGCTGGTTGCTTTCACCTGACAGCAGAGGTGTCGGAATATTCGTGAAAGGAGAGGGGGGGGATTTCATAAATTATTGTGTGAATTCCTGTGCCTCACGTATTCTTCCACTCCTTTGTTCCGACGTCACTGACGTACAACGCGTTGGAAGCTACATGCTCATTGGATCGGTTCAGTGGCGTCACAGGGGGGGGGGGGGGGGGACCGCCCCGGGTGCAGGGCTGAGGGGGTGTCGCGGCGGGCCACGAGAGGGGGTGGGAAATCGCGGCGGGCCACGCGAAGGGGAGGGGGGGGGTGTCGAGGCGAGCTACCGCCCCGGGTGCCGCTCACCCTCTTGACGCCACTGGATCGGTCATACGTCTCGTTTTTGACACGCTCGCTCTCGCCCACTCCCACACGGAGAGTGGGGTCGGGCAACCCCTACGTAACGAAGCCGTAGCGCTAATACAGATGTCATCACCGAAGGCCAACGCTGGTCACAGATTGGACACGATCATTGCGTCAATGTTCGGCTCAAACTTTACTCGAAGCCGAGTGCGCTGACGCAGCACTCGTTTCCAATCTGTGTCCAGCGTTGGCCTTGGCTGGTGACACAAAAATGTCAGCAGTGCAGCCTTGTCTTCTAGGCGGTGTTGGGTCGGGACAAAAGGGAGGCCTTGATGTTTCGCCGAGCGCACTCCCCTTTTACACCTTTTGGGTGCAAAGAAGGTTGCCTCAACCCTTAAAATTTGCCACCCTGACCCATATTTTCTGAAATGAATAGGGGATACCAGTGATTTATACAGACCCCCCCCCCTTACAGAATTTTCTGCTCAAAGCACATACAAGACTCAACCCTCTTCCACACACACACCCTACAGCCCCCCCCCCCACCCGAAAAAAAAAATATATATATCTGACACTTTTTTAGGTTGAAAATTCTGGATTAACCCCTGGGGGATACCATGGTCATGCATGGTACACAAACGACTCTCGTGCACGCGTTCTCGCAATCGTATAATGCTTTCTGAACTGATTTTTGCATAAAGTTATTTTTTAAATAGCCTAATTGGGATAAGCAAGTCAAAAAACAATTTTTCCGCGAGAAAAAAAATTTTTACAGCAATATTTATTGCGTGAGACTGATTTTAGTTCGCGGCAATTTCGTCCGTTTTAAATCGCGCGCCACGAAGTTGTGGTTATGTGACGTCAATCGCAATAGGTTCTCATTGGCTAAGAGTTTGATTGACAGCTTAGATCTTGGTTGTTAAAACTTTGTTATATGTTGCAATTTCCTTTTGAGTGGCATATTTTTACGTTTAAAGAATAACCCGTGTAATGAGAGTCATCATTTTTTGCAAAAGGTTTACAGGACGGGCACTTCCGTTTCGATTCATACCAAAACAAACAAAAACTTCGCCATTCTTTCATGGCCGCCGAAGTCTCTGCTCCCACCCGTCTCGCCTGCCTCGACTAATCGTTTCGCCGAAGTGATCAGTGTTTCGTGCTGACCAAGGTGCTGAGTGAGACTTCTTGGAGTGATGTTGTGTGTGTTTAGCAG
>JAZHYW010009771.1:0-21448 GCA_037355805.1 Ixodes ricinus
AACATCATTCAAAGTGTCTTACAAACTTCTTAGGGCAAACATGACGGCACGTCACTTGGCTATTTCGCCGCGACCAGCAATGAAGTTTGAAGCGTGGGCAAGGGGCATGTGTTTTGCGCACTGTTCGCATGCATCCCTACTTGAAGCAGCACAAGGACAATGCTAAACTACACATGGAGGATTCAGCCGACGAGTCTGCCGAGCTGTACATCCTGCCCATTAGAGCTAACGAGGTGCAGGACGGCGAGACGTGCCAATGAATCAATTAAAGAAAATGCCCACACAAATCTTCAGTGCACCCAAATGGATCCTTCACCTATGAATGGCGTGAACCTGATTTGGTGATCACTAGTGCCCCCTCATACTTTAGTTGTGATTTTCGAAGTGGTGGGCAGCTGTACGACTCTACACAAAGGCACAATCCTGACTGGATATGCCTTTTTAATGCGAAAGCATTATATGTCTATGGAGCGGAAAATCCGGCGTCCGGTGGCGTTAACCGAGTGGTACCAAATGCCAACAGAGGAATAAAAGAAAGAATAAAATGTGCTTCCACGGCTGAGATTCGAACCCGGTGCTGCTGTGTGAGAGCCGGGCATGCTAGCTGCTGTGCTATCTCAGCCGCTTCGGAATGCGGCTTTACTCTCCCCTCAAAAAGAAGCTTGTCCCATTACGGCAAAAGACGGCGTCGGCGTTGATGTGCCCGAAAGATGGGCATAAAAATATGTCCTCGGTTCAATGACATCACACTTCACGTGACGACATGACGTACCATGATGTGTGACGCCATATGATGTAACGTAAAAAAATATTACGGGGGCACTTAGGTATCGCTACATGGATTGAATGCGAAAGCATTGCCATTCCTAACAATAGAGGAAAAAAAAGGAAGTGTCGTTAGGAATGGCAATGCTTTCGCATTCAATCCACGAAAGGGATACCTAAGTGGCCCTGTAATTTTTTGTGTGGAGTAGAGCTCAAATAAACGCCGTACGGCGCAGTATATCCACGATTAAGTTGCTGCTAGTCGTGAGGCTTAATGTTTTGCACCAACAATACCGTAGAGTTTTTCCTCGGTTGCGACGAAGCGCCACTGCGCTACGAACTTGCTAGAAATTTCTGCATATGCGACCGCTTTCTTCTGGAAACCTATGGTGACGTGCCACTCACTTTTGGCCAAAGAACATTGAAAATACCAGATGTGAAAACAGCCATAACAAGCATCAAAGAAATCAAGATGGGGGTCATAGCATTAGCTTCCCAACGTGGCGAGACTAGCACAGGATTTCTGTCACTCGCCGTTAATAAGACAGGAGTCGACTTTTTCCGGTCTGATCTTGAAAACAAAGTTTGGTCCGGTTAATTTTGTAGCAGAAGGCCCGTGCTTTCCTGTTCGTGGGGTCATTTTCTCGGTTCAAAATATGATGCAGAGTCCTTCCCATAAAAATGCATGGGTGCCCGCTAGGACTCTTCGAAATGATTAAATTAACCGAGGTCGCGCTATACTCTGTTGCAACTCTAGAATAGCAGAAGCCCCTCCCACAAAGCCCTTCACTCTTTTTAATAAGCAAACACTAGAGAGGAGGAGAGCCGGGAGGACACCGCCAATCATGGCGAGCAAAGGGAATTGTGGGAGAGGCTTCTGCTTTCTATAGTTGCAACGGACTATAACAAAAGTTTACAGTACCACGAAAAAAAAAAGACCAAGCATGCAGAGAAATTCGCACGACTCAAGTGTAGCAGGGACAGAATAGAAAAAACTGCAGCTGCAATATTTACCCTTTAAATTTGCCTCGACAGCCCAGCAGAGACGACATGCTGGTCGTCAGCGCCTGGAGGGCCACCCCCTTGTACTGAGAGCACATGTAGTCTGAAACAAACAACAAACAAAAAATTAAATGCATGGACAATCCGCACATGCTGGTATTTTGCTTCATTGGCAGCTTCATAGAAAGCAAGCATGCACACCGTTGTCCAACCATGTCAACTGCTAGCCGAAACTTCCTGCCACCAGGATTAAGATATTGCTTGCGCTATAAAAACACAATTACACACTACCCAGCTGGCACACCGAAAGTTGAAACATTGAAGAAACTAGCTCATAAAACTTCAATGTAAGAGCTACACCTTGTGGACGCTACACAAAAGTATGTTCAGTCTAAACATTGGTGCACTGCAAGGCTGCTTTACCTCAGCCAGTTTGGAACATCTGGAGTTTCATTCTTTTCAAGATATTATGCCTGAAAATTAAAGTGACAAATTAACTGGGTTAAAATTTTTTATTCGACACCCGGCCCAAATATTTAGGAAGTATACTAGTGGGTTAATTTCTAACTTACCATAATTATTCTCGGCATCCTGAAGGCGTCGCTTCAGGGTCCAGTTTTCATATTGGATCCACCTCACCCTCACAGCTGCAGCCACACTGAAATGTTTGCAAAGTTTCAGGGAGGGTAATTAAAAGTCGGCAGTTTCTCTCGAACACCGCTGTCACAAATTTCGTCTTTTTTGTCATTTTGTTCTGTTTAAGGGTGGTTCAGGGGGAGGGGGAGGGGGGGTTCAATTACAATCCTCGCGCATGTTTACCTGAGCGCCAAAGGCATGAGCTCGGATGAGACTAATGCCGGCCGAGCTTCAAACCAATGGGAAGAGGAAGACGAGAAGAAGGAAGTGGGACTTGGAGTGTTTCAAGTTGACCAACCACGAACCGGTGAAAACCGCATAGTCATTCAACACACGTCCCATACCGCTCAAACACTGTGTCGAACTGCATTTTGAAGTCAGTCCCACTTCCAACGGTGTAGGAACAGGGGCATTCATTTCGTGGCATGCCTTGAAATGAATCGAAGTGACGCAAGCTGGGAACACACTGCTGCTGCTTCATTTGGGAATAACTGCGGCCCTCGGCTAGATCACATCACAGTTGCAAAATGAAAGAGAAAAAAAAAAGAGGCGAAAAGGAACAATTGTTTTATAAAAAAATTCTAACAGAGAAATGTAAACCCAGTTCAATTCTAGAAAGTCAGGGGACCGAAGTTTGTCCTAACAATACCATCCAGTCCACTTCCATAACTTCAAAACAAAAGATGGCTATCCTCTTGAACCATTTTGACTGCAAAGGAATATTGGCTCTGCATGAACCGAATTCCAAGGAAGTCTAACTACTGAAATGTAATGAAGTATGATCAATGTAATCAATTTAGAGTTGGACGACATCAGTCCACTGCTAGACCAATAAGACATATTCTAAAGCAAGGGACTGAAAGTAGCATTAGGAATTCAATAAGTGCTCTGTTGACATAAGCTACACTTTCTCGGACCATACACAGAATGAGTGGCAACTTTTCATTATGCTACGCACAGATCCAAACATAAGGACAGATAAAGCAAACCCAACTAGTTAAAAAAAGAATTAAAAAAAATTATCTTAACGAGCAAACGTGTGCCGAGAATATAGGGAGTTTTAGAATACCGGACGCTACTTCACCGCGCGTTACGGACGGCAAAATAGCGAGGATTGCGGCGAAAAGTTTTAGAATAGCGTTTCTCTACCGGGGACCCCCAAAACGCAAACATCTCGCGCTTAAAGCGCCACCAAGATGTCGCGACAGCTTTTATTTGGAAGTTAGAACGTTATATCTTGAAAATTAAACAAGTTTTTCGTCTAGAGTAACATTTTTATAGTTCTTTTATACTCAATGCCGCATGTTTTGTTTTTGTCACTGCCAAGCTGCTCTGTTGTACTTACGAAGCCCAGACGATCCACTACCCAGGCATGCATGTCTGCCGCGATCGTAAGTACACGCGCTTCGATAGCTTTGAGCTGTGAATCCAGCGATCCGTGGCGTTTTCAAAACGCTTCGACCATACCGACCGCGGTCGCTGAGTGCGACTCACGCAGTTCCCGAGCGCGCGACGGCGTCGAAGACGCGATGAACGGAGATGTCGTGGGCGCCGCCTTTTGCGGTACCCACGCTATTTCTGAGAAATAACGGGCCCCAAAGATCGAGTCCGAATGCTTGTTTTGGGTCTGCGCATGCACAGCAGCGACGACGTTATTCTAAAACTCCCTAATGTTCACTTCTCGTTCAACGCGTACAATGCGAACAAAGAAGCATGCTTACCAACTGCGTTGAGTTGCTCGTTCTGTCGCGTCGTCGGTCTTCCGCGCTCTTCTTGAACATAATCATCACAAGAGGAAACTTCACAGATAGATAAACTTGATTAAATTAGCACATTTCCATGTCTAAAGGCATTTCCATCCCGCGAAACACACGTATCTAACGTGCCTAACGCAGGACAAACGTAAGTAACGGTCGAACCATCCCGGAAAAAGAAAAAAAACGAAGAACTGGTGTCGCTACCGATGGGGCGTCGAAGGCTGTGTTCCAAATCTTACCCAAATGGATCCGAGTTACTCCGGCGGGTCGTGTCACGTGACAGCACAGATTGAAAAACGCTGGACGCGGGTAGGTTTTGGAACGCCAAGGTACAAAACCCTCTACCCTAGAGTAAGATCGAGTAAGTTTTCGAACACGGCCGAAGACGCGATCCTTACAATACGAAACCGAAACCAGTAAAAGTTACAATACCGAAACCGAAACTGACTGAATCGCGATAGAGGGGCGCCGTAAATACGTCTTTAGAAAGTTAGGAGTAAAAGGGGGTGAATACAGTTATTATAATAAGCACAGGAAATAAATGTGTAAATCACAACTAGCACCGACGCGCTATTTGTTTCGGGTGCAATGCAGTAGGGAGTAGATTTATTTTTTTATTTTTTGTTGAGATTACTTTTAATTTACACTCAGCTTACAGTATTTTATTAGTAAATTATTTTACCGCACCATGCTCCTAAGTTTTATTTAGAGTATGGTCCTAAAATTCCCTCAGAAAAGCAAGCATTGCAATAGGGTATTTTCCTCTAAATTGTGACTGTATCTGAGTGTTTGATTCTAGCATTAATTTCGAGCTACAAAACTCTTTGAACATTCAGAACCCCATTGATGTACAACGATGGTGTGTTATGTAATCTGGGCTGAAACCATTTTTGCCATCCGAAAATATTGAAAAATAAGCGTAACACTGTCGCGTAATTAACTTGACTAATGTACTTTTATACATGCTGGAATTCTAGCAACACATTCTTTGGACGTGGAACAGATATTTGCATCATACAGCCCAGGCTACATAACACATGCATCAAATGGGCCGGTGTATTTCTGACAGGGACTATTTTTACCTCAGTTGGATGTGTGACAAATATATCAGCTTCGTCCAAAAACAACTTTCCAAAAGCACAGAAACATGTTCCCATTGATCCGATTCTCAATTGTTGCGTCCAATATGCATTTACATCGTTCTGACAGACATACGTCTAATTGGTTCCTATTGCTCAAATATACATGCACAATTGGCCTAGACATTCCTGTTTGGCCAACAAAACATTTCGTTTGACTGATAAAAATTCCTAATGGTCCGATAAAGTCCCTATGGGACCCGGGTATGCATATTGGCATCAGTGGCGTCACAAAGGGGGGGGGGGGGGGAGGTCGGACGCGCCCCGGGTGCAGCGCTCAGGGGGGTGTCGCGGTCGGGCCACGAGAGGGGGGGGGGGTCGCGGCGGGCTCGCCCCGGGTGCCGCTGACCCTCGTGACGCCACTGATTGGCATTCCTATTCCTCTTTTATTTTCATGTGTATTGAATTAAAACAAAATGACTGCTCAGAGTTAATTAATCAGCCTAGTGTGTATTTCGTCTGTTCTTACTGGTTTTTATTCTGTGGAAACTTGGGATTATGTTGCTGTGAGATTGTGTGAGAGTTGGTTTAAATTTTTGCGCGGTATTAGTTCAACAGTTGCTACTTATAAATGTTTTGAAAAATGTTCTAAGCAGCACTCTGTATTTGTAATATTAAACAGCAGTGCTTCCCAAACTGTGAGGCGCGAACCCCAGGGGTGTCGTGACTGATCTAGCGGAGTGTCGCAAAACAACTGCTCGCTTGTTTCTTTTTTTTTTTTCAATGGTTTTAAATTTGTTAACTGTTAATTACCTGTATTACCTGAGAAACTAAATTTCAGAGTCAATTTCAATATGTTACTGCTTATGCACTGAGATGGCAAGACTTGTGGTCTAGCGAAATGCGAATGGAGGAGGGGGCGGGGTCGCAGGATATATTTTATATTTTAGTGGATTGCGCGCGTAGGGAAGTTTGGGAGCAGATGCTGAATATTGAGTCATTATGTCTATCGCTGTGTCATTTTGATCGCCCGAGACAGTGTGCTAGTTGGGAATGGGAATAATTGAATATGTTTTGATTTCATAAAAGGGTTAATGGATGGTTAATAAATATGAGAAGTTATTGGATTGCAATTTTGAACATGACTTTATTTGAGGAGAATGTCTTCTGAATAGCAGGCAATCTGCATTCATGATTATCTTCACCTTTGCCTTCATCGAATTCCTCCGCTGTGGATCAGCTGATGTCTATTGGGTGCCTTATGGTAGAACTCACTTGAGTGTCTATGGATAAACTCAAAAGAACTGATATTGCATTCTTAATGATAATACTCATTTGCATGAGTAATCAGTACATTTATAAACTCAAAAAGAATGAATACTGACTGGGTAACGATAAAACTCGTTGGAATTTGTTATGAGCAAACTAAAAAAAATGGATATTGAGTCGGTAACGATAAAACTCATTGCAATTTGTAATGAGTAAACTCAAGATAATGGATATTGTGTTCTTAGTGATAACACTCATTTCAATGTGTAATGAGTAAACTCAAAATAATTTCTATTGATTGGGTAACGATAAACCTCACTTGAATTTGTAATGAGTAAATTCAATAGAAGAGATATTGAGTGGGTAATGATAACACTCAATTGAATGTGTAATGAGTAAATTCAAAATAATAAATATTGGTTTTGTAATGATAAAACTCATTTAACGTTGAGTTTCTTTTGAGTTTTATTTGACTCTATAAAAACACATTAGAAGCTCAATTGAAACTCATTGTTCATTTTTGTAAGGGTGGCCGCCAGTGAGTGCCACCTTCGGCACCACGACGCGCTTGAGAGAGCAGGGACTCGGTTAATTTTCGTGCGCGATCGCCGAAGAGCACTTAGAGACTAAGGCCGCTAAATCATAACATACTAATCAAAACTCATTCGTTGGGACGGTTGAAAACGCAGCAGAAAAACACGGCGAAAGAAGTGGCAGAACGAGCAAGAAACCACATTGAAAACGAAGATGACATCAGATCGCAAGGTTGCTTGACAAAACAGCCAACCCGCTAAATGCCCGCTGATAAGGTGGTTGTATCATTTTCAGTAACGGTTTTAGAGTGGATCGCGGTTTCCCATTACTGTAATATTTTGGTAGTGCTCGTATTTATTCTCCGTAAATCGATATCAGCCATTGATTTTGGTGCTACTTTTGACAGGGGTAACCGCCTAGGGTGAGCAGCCTGTTGATACATATTATATAACTATAATATACAATGCGACCGTCCGTCCGTCCGTCCATCCACCCACCCACCCACCCGCCCACCCACCCACCCGCCCACCCACCCGCCCGCCCGTCCGCCCGCCCCCGTTTGTGTAATGCCCCAGCCATATTTTGAACGAATGATGGACACTGGGCTGCGTGGACTCACCTGGAATATATGCCTATGCTATCTAGACGATATCATTGTTTTTTCCAGTTCATTCTCTCAACACTTGAACAGGCTAAAGCTCGTCCTTGACTGCGTTCGATCAGCCTACCTACAGCTCAACTAAAAAGATGTGTCTTTGGAGCTGGCCAAATGAAGGTTTTAGGTCACATTGTCAGCACTGACGGAATTCGCCCTGACCCATCCAAGGTACAAGCCGTTTCCGAATTTCCAGTGCCCAAACATTTGAAAGACGTGCGCGCCTTCCTCGGTCTTTGCACCTACGTTCGGAAATTCATACCCAGATTCGCCCACATACACTGAACCCTGCACTCACTTCTCCGTGACAATGCGACCTTCCAATGGAGTCGCGAATGAAACGGTGCTACCAAGCGCTCAAGACTGCCTTGACAACCGTTCCCGTTCCAGTTCTTGATCATTTCGTCCCCGGTGCCGACACGGAGATCCGCACAGATGCAAGCGGCCACGGCATCGGCGCTGTGTCGGCCCAGAACGTCTCCGGTGTCCAGCGTGTGATTGCCTATGCAAGTCGTACGCCTACAAAATGTTAGCGACATTACAGTATAACAGAACACGAGTGTCTTGCCGTTGTTCGGGCAACTTCCAAATTCCGTCCTTACCTCTATGGTAAACACTTCACTGTTGTCACTGATCACCATGCACTATGCTGGTTAGCAACCTTAAAAGACCCGTCCGGACGTCTTGGACGTTGGTCCTTGAGGTTGCAGGACTACACATTTACAGTGAACTACAAATCTGGCAAACGATACCTCGACGCGGACAGTCTTTCAGGATGCCCACTTCCCTCTGCGTCGCAACGTCCACCTTCCGCCAACCCCGATACAACAACGGCTGTCTTAGACTCCATCGACATTGCTGTCGCCCAACAGTCTGACCCTTTGTTAGACCCGATCATTCACCACTTACTGGGCATTACATCAGAACCCTCCCGCGCAAATTCTACGCCGTGCCCGTCTATTCCAACTCAGGAATGGAGTCCTCTATAGGCGCAACTATGACGTCCACGGACGCGCTTGGCGTCCGGTTACCCAAAACTACAGAGATATGTCATTCAAGCTCACCATGACGACGCAACAGCCGGACATCTCGGATTCGCCAAAACGTACTTCCGCATACAGACTCGTTACTCCTGGACGGGCATGACCCGCACCATCAACAAATATGTTCGAGCGTGTCACGACTGCCAGACGAAGAAAATACCTACCGCCAGGCTTTCTGGTAGACTACAACCGATCCCACAACCACACCAACCATTCCAGCGTATAGGAATCGACTTTCTTGGTCATTTTCCTCTGTCAACAAGCGGGAGCGAGTGGATCATTGTAGATATCGACCATTTGACACGCTATGCTAAGACAACTTCTGTACCCGCCGCAAACGCCAATGAAGTTGCAAATCTTTTTCTGCACTCCATTCTCTTGCGTCATGGAGCTCCCAAATTATAATTAGTGATCGTGGCACTCCCTTTCTCTCTCAGAGTCCTCGAAGACGTCTTGCGGCTTCCTTCCACGGTCCACAAAGTCACAAGCGCCTACCATCCCCAAACAAATGGACTGACCGAGCGCTTGAACCACACGCTTGGTGACATGGTTTCAATTTATGTTGCCGACCATCACACCAACTGGGATATCATTCTTCTCTACGTAACGTATGCATATGATACGGCATGGCAGTCTGCAACCGGGTACTCTCCATACTACCTCTTCTATGCCCGCAAACCCTTCACACCTCTCGACACCCATTTTGGCCTACACGCCTGACACGCCTACACGCCTGAAAAAAAAAAAAAGAAGGGGGAGCACAGGAACCCAGGAGGAGAGTGAGACCCGCTCTTATACCGTATCTCCACAAAGTCTCACACAACCTAAAAAAAGTGGCGGCACACCTTGATTTGCCGGTTGTGTTTTCGGCCCTGGAAGAGCTGTCCAGCCTGTGCCAAAGAATTAACAACAAACAAGACGGAGGTGACGTTCGCAGAAAGAAACACTCTAGAAAATTCGTAGAATGCGCATCTTCGGTCGTATACGAAATTCCAATGACATGCGGGAAACGGTACGTGGGCCAAATGGGCAGATGCGTTAATGAAAGGCAAGAGAGCACGCGCTATTAGTAAGGGATTCCCCTCGGGCAATTTAGCGATTCATTGCGACAGATGCCCCTGCGAACCGGAACTGGAAAAAACAAAATTCTGGGAAAGCTTAGAAGTAAAATGTCGAGAGAGATGTTCGAGTCATTTAACATTAGAATGCAGGGGGATGACTAATGCTATATCAGTGCCCCGTCGGTGCGTCTAACTGACAAGGAATTGGAATTCTTGCTTCAGAAGCCCGGATTGGGTATATAAATAGTGTGTTGTTCCAATAAACATTCAGTTGAAAGTAGCGCTTCGTGTTGTCTTCTTACTCTGTCCTTGTCTTGCGGCGCATTCTGTCAAAATAAGCCTGACACCTTGGTTCAACCGTCCGCAGCAGATATCACATCCAGAGCAGAGGACGCTCGCCTACTGGCCTGTACTACACACCCAAGAATAGCAGCAGCACCAGAAGCTACGTTACGATGCTTGCCATCGGCCTACTACCTACGACATCGGCGACTACGTTTTCTTGTGACTCCCTTGCGCGCACCTGCAGCAAGTAGGAAGACATTGCACCATCTTCCCGAAAGGAACAATGGGGTGATGCGGAGCATCGTGTTGGTTCCGGAGGAAAGAGTCAGCTGCGTGCCGGACAGTCGAGAGATGACGCCACCGACTTCCAGCGGTGCTTCCCCGCGAGCCTCTCTCGCCGCGGCTCGCGGCAGAGAAACTTGGAACGCTCGCCGTCTCCCGCCGTTTTTTTTTTTCACACTTGAAGGGAGTGGAGACTAGAGTAGGGGAGAGTCGCGCGTGCGCGCGCGGTGTGAGGGAGAAGCGAACGCACGCGCAGTGCACGCAGCTGGTAGAGAGACAGAGAGCGGGAGAGAGCAACGCGCAGCTGTTGGAGAGAGGGAAGGAGGCAGAGTTGCGCGTGCATAGTTTGAGTGCGGGTCTACGACGCCGACGCCGCGGGACATAGACCTGCTGCAAGAGATGGCTCCGCACCTAAAAAACTCTCAAGCAATTCGGCCGACCCGTTCCGTGTCGTCCGTCAATCTTTCTTTCATACAACTACGAAGTTGTGCCTGTTACCTCGCCCCTATGATGCATCGTTCAAGATCGTGTGACGTGGTTCACATAAGCCGTATGAAGCCCTACTTTCGTCGCGATACGTAGGCCTCTCAAACGCACCAGACAACCGGTGCCTGCACCGACGGGGAATATTGCTAAGGGCCGCCTCACACTAGGGCGCTCACAATGTCTGTCTCGTCTCAAGGTGAAGACATCCATTGTTTCACTGAACGGCCGACGTGACGCCTGCGAACTCGGTGCGTGACCTGGGCGCCAAAATGGCGTCTATGCATCAGCCGAAGCTACGCGCTCGAGCTGAGTGACACCGGGATTGCGCGCACATCAAAATGCATAAAAAACGATTGGGCGTAAAAAATGGCTGAGATGTCACCACTCAAGCAAAAGCCCGCGCTTGTATGAAGGAACCTCTAGCCCACACCAGCGAGAAAACGCGCCTGGCACGCCGATCGCGGCGAATACCGTCACGTGACAGCACAGGAGGCCTCGCGCACTCTTGAAGCATTTCGAGCGAACCGCACGATTTCAGCGCGCTCAACCGATTTTGCGGAACGCGTTTTCAACTAGAGTGCCTTCATACACACACGCGCACTTTTGCTTGAGTGGTGACATCTCAGCCATTTTTACGCCCAATCGTTTTTTATGCATTTTGAAGTACGTGCAATCCGGTGGTCGAGCGCGTGAAGCTGCATTAAATGCAGAGACGCCATTTTAGCGGCCCAAGTCACGCACCGAGCGCGGAGGACGTCATGCGCGCCAGCATTCAGTGCAACAGCCTGGATGTCTTCGTCCCTGAGACAGACAGACATTTAGGCACCCCATTTTCAACGCGATCGCGCGCCGCGCGCGTTTTCTCGCCAGTGGTACGGCCCGCTAAGGTAGAAGAGGTGGCACCGCGGAGAGGCGCGCGCTCAACGGGCATTCGGAGAGCTCGGACCGTTCCCGGACGAACGTCACCACTACTACCCATCTTGTATCTGATCATTTCTCGTTAAATCACCCCATCATTTGACGTGATATATATAGGATGTATATATATGATATATATTACACGGTCTTTGGTTGCCGCAAAAAATAACGAGGGCAACGCTATTCTTCGCCCAAAGGTAGCCCTGAGAGGTCAACCAGACGCCAAAACCAGCCTGATCCGATAACAGTCAGCAGCGGGTGGTTTGAAAATTTCTAATGACAGTGGCGGCCGACGGAGTCTTTGACCTTCATGCGGGTTCTATAGCACTCAGAGACTGAACGCGGGCAAAATGGCTCCATTTATCCCATTGAAATTGGTCAAGAATCACTTATAACTCTTTGGGCGGAGAATGAGCGGTCTGCAATGCCTAGTTTATTTTTCCGGTAAAAATGAGCGTAGGTAAGAGTTCCTGTATGGGCAAACGCTATATATATATATATATATATATATATATATATATATATATATATATATATATATATATATATAATGTAATGAAGTCGCACTTAGAGGCGTTGGTATTGTTATAAAGCATGTAGTGAGTCGACGTATCGGCCTGACACAGGTCTTCTTCAAGACTGGTTGCCAAAATCGGTTACAGAGCTGTTCTTGGTTTACACAACTGGGCCATGTCAGGTGTCACATCACGTGTCAAACTGCCAAAGTCCACAACAAAGATAGTCGACGAAACCGCATTAAGCTCGGCCAACGCTCAAAAATAATATCCCTACCTGAAAAAAAAAAACGGACACAGTGAGGAAAGTAGACAACAGTAGAACATTCAAACAGGAGCAACTAAGCCTGTAAGTGGCAAAGGCCTGTCGAAGGTCATGGCTCGTTGAGCCGTCGACACTAAGCCGCCGAAGGGTATTACAGAAAGGTACAGTACACATGAAAAGGCAAGGGGTGAACTGATAGGATTAAATTAGCTACACTCACTTCGTTACAGGTGGGTCGACTGTGATTACTTCCTGCATAGATGACATTATACCGGGATCTTTCGTTAATCACGGCCCGGATTGAAATAACTTTTTTTTAAAATAAGATACGATTATATTTGTTCGCGATCACGGTTGCTTTTGAAATTATATTCTAAAAATGTAACATCCAGTTTGTCAAATGTGTGTTTGGGTAAAGCCGCATGTTTTGAACGAGAAGTTTGCGAAAGGCTTTTACATGTGATCTGTGATCATTAAATCTCAATCGAAAAGTGTGCTGGTCTGGTCCACGTACTGCTTACCGCAGGTGCCATGTCAGGAGGTATATCACATCACTTGCGTGGCAGCTTATCTTTCCGCGAATTATGTACTTAGTTGAAATTGGAATTCGTACTCTCTACCGTGGTTTTAGGTGTCACATGTTGACACACCTCGCAATTTGTTCTTTGCATGAGCGACTCACTGAGCTTGCATTACGCCAAAGGCGGATTTTCTGCAACACGAGCTCTTTAAAGCTATTGCGTTAAAAATCGTCATATCGTCTTGTTGTGGGGCAGAAGCTGAGTCCCCGTGAGGGAAACGACGGCATACACGCAAGAGAACCGCGTGTATGTCGTTGCTCACACGACATACACACAGAGGAAAGACGACACTACAGTAGGGATCTAGTCCGCAACCTTCGCCTATCCGGGGCGACGCCTAAACCGATTAGACCATCCCGGCCACTGGTTTCGGCGGACTAAATTTTTGACCGGCTCTTTGTTTTACTGTTGGTTTCGAATTCGGTTAACTGGGAAGACGACAGCCGTTGCTGATTTAAGGCCTATCTAGTTCAGAGTTGTGGCAGTGACGTCGCACGTCATTTCAGCTTGCAAATGTCAAAAACATCCCATCTCCCAACTTATTTATGCCCGAGTCCCACCAGAGCGACAAACAAAAACAAACGACAGCGACAAGCCTCAAACACACGCAGCATGCTCGCGATGGTACCTTTTTGCAAGAGTTTAGTCGTTCGGTGCTAGTGAAGTAAGCACGAGTGATTGCAATCCTGCCAAAGATACCCTCGCGTGCATGATGCTCGCGTTTGAGCAGAGCCTCTTTTATTCTACAAAGCCTGTCAAATCGCGAAAGACTCTGGTTTAAGGCTCCTCGTATGTCGTTTGTTTCTGTCTGTTGCTCTAGTGGAACTCGGGCATTAGGAAACCACTCCTCCCCATGGGGAGAGGCTGCACCGTATGAACATTGGGAGTGAGGGGAAGATTGACAAGTGCAGCCGTGGTAATAATGTAAACGAAAAGGGGAAAGAGTGATTATTAAAATTATTTCATCAAAGTTAGTGGAAGAGAAGGGCAAGGAGAGCCGGCGAAAAACTGGGCCAGTAGCGGGGATCGAACCCGCTACTTCGCCTATCCGGGGCGCAGCCTTAGGAGATTAGACTATGTAAACGGATAATTTTCTCGGGACCGCAATACGCGTGGTCCAATTGGTTAAGGCGTAACCTCGGATAGGCGAAGGTTGCGGGTTCTGATCCTCGCTCCTCACGCAATTTTTCGCCGGCTTTCCTTCCCCTTCCCTTCCCTAACCTTGATGAAATAAATTTAATAATCCCTCTCTCCCCTCTTCGCTTACAATATTACTAGCGGCTACACTTGTCAATCTTCCCTCACTCCCAATGTTTATACGGTGCAACCTCTCCCCATGGGGAAGGGTGGTTTCCTAAATACCTTAGAAGACGGGCCCTTTCCGACATTAGCAAGCTGAAATGACGTGCCACGTAACTGCTGCAATTGGGAACTATCAATGGGCCTTAAATCAGCAACGTGCTGTCGTCTACCCAGTTAACCGAATTCGAAACTAACAGTAAAACAGATAGCCGGTCAAACGTTGAGTCCGCCGAAACCAGTGGCCGGGATGGCGTAATCGGCTAAGCATGCGTCGCCCCGGATAGGCGAAGCTTGCGGGTTTGATCCCCGCTCCTTGCCAATTTTTCGCCAGCTCACTTTCCCTCCCTTCCCCTAACTTTGACAAAATAAATTTAATAATCACTCTCTCCCCTTTTTTTAAATATCATATATATATATATATATATATATATATAGTGTTTATTAATGTAAGAGGTGAAAGAACTATCCTAAAATTACTGTATTCGAGGTAAAGAAATAATTTTTCGGGACCGCAATACGCGTGATGGCGGACGTCAGAAAGTGCGCGATACTTACTACTTAGTTTGCTAACAATTAAAAATGACTAACTTTTTAATTAGTAAATATAGACATGGGGTTCCAATTAGAAACTTGCTGAGCGTCATCGAAATTCCCGAAATCGGTAATTTTCCGAAAGACTTTGAAGGGCGTGAGAAGCATGGTAATGGCCTAAAGTTATCACTCGAGGAGCAGAAAACAGACTAGGGATCATAAGAGACGGAACAATCACGCGGGCGCCTTACCACAACCGATTAGCTTGGCGAACTGTAGAGCCAATAAGAGCGTCGGAGCGAGGCACGTGACCCGCCGTCATGGGAGCATTTGTGTCACCACGCCAAATGCAAGACGCGAGGCCCGGAGGAACCGGCTGTCGTCTGCTGTAGTCCGTGTAACCATAATCTGGCGAAATGTGGACGCCCCCCCCCCCCCCCCCCCGACCCAATAAGGGCGCCGGAGCAAGGCACGTGATAATACTCCATGGTCGACGCCACCGGGCCTCATTGCCCCCACAGCAACAGAGTCCTCCGAGACAAAAAGGTAGTTTAGGCTTCTTTTTTCTTTTAACGGCAAATGAACTTCAGCGATTCCATACATAACGAGAAGATATGAAGAATAAAAAATACATAATCACAAATTTATGAGTTTCAATTATATTTCTACAACAAATGTACCGCAACATCCGTTTCCGCTCGATTTGTTTCGCCTTGTAGCGCCGTGGCCGTTGGCGATCGCCGGCGATCGCAGCCGTGTAATCGGCCGTTTCCGCTCAAAAATATCGCATTGTGCCCTGGCATTAGCACCGTCACAAATTAGCGGCTAAATTGAGCGTATGGTTGTCTCATGAACTGTTCACGAAGTTCTTGCTGTTCTAGCAGACGGATGTGTTGCTGCAGTGGACGTTCATCCGAAGTTGGTTGGTTTCGGAGCAGATGACTCTTGGCTAATACACACTGCAGCGCAAAGGAGAAGGACAAGTAAAAGGCGTAGACAGGAGAAGCGCTGAACTCACAACTGACGTTTAATGGAAAGGTTGTGAAGGAGAAGAAACATGTCATGGGTATTTTAAGTTTCAATTAAAGGAATGTTGAACTAACTACATAATTAGCCTCTGACGTGTTGTTCATTTTAAAACAGATATATATTATTAATTACTCATTCTCATGAGTATAGTGATAAGACTTAAGAAGCACCTTCAGACGGTTTCGAAAGACCAAGACTTTCCTACACCTCTCGGAGCGAACGAACCTGCATAGTCTCTTGGAATGTCCCGATGATGGTTGAGCGCTAGCAGAGCAACCCCCGGATGTTGTCAGGCACCACACGATGTTTGATGGCGAAAGAACAGATTCTTGCCTTACACGCAGATATGGCGATTCAATTAATATATGAGGACACTGGGTCAACGGGGGAGAAACACTGAAAAGAGCCCATTGTAGAAGAAAGGAATTGAACTAAAATGAATGTAATCTAGCAACGCCCTCCGGCGCCCCAACGCAAGGAGGTCACATTGGCTTCCGTTTTGCGACACTGCGAACCTCGCGTTCTCGAGATCGCGCGCGCCTCCTTTCTCGCTCTTTCGTCGTCTGCTCTTCGTTAGATTCTTCTGCTTCGGCTCTCAATATTTATAATGTAATTCTAATACAGCCGACCGAAGTTTAATGGAAACGACTCCCTTTACTCCACTCCAATAAAACAGTTCGCACCAGAAATGACACAATGCCGCCTGTCAAGTGTTAGCGCTTTTGTACAGTTTGGGGCAATATGAGCTGGACCGGTGGCGTTCAGGCCGAGACGGCAGCAAATGCCAACGCGGGAGACACCGGATGCGTCAATACGCAGTTAAAAATAGGTCGGAATGAACTCCCGCATTTCCCATTGTCGCGGTGTGGCAGTCGGTTTCATAGGTTTGCATGCCGGAGGCGCCCGATGCTGCATTTTACTCAACCTTTTAGCTGCCGATTGGCTGGGCCAGCTCTCATTTCAGCAGACTGTACGCCACTTTATATCCATTTGATCAGCATGGTCCTTGGTATGTTCTTTTTATACATTTAGTTTTCTTTTTTAATTGCATGGCAAATTTACACAGCTCCCCAACTTTAACGCCCCTGCTTGTCTACCAGATGTTTGGGAAAAGTCTGTTTTTTTATGTTGGCGGACTCTAGTCAGTCTAACTTAGCCATTGAAAAGCTTGGACAAAGATTTGGTTTTCTGACTTCTACTGATTGTTTTAGGATAGTTAAAAGACTTAAAACAAATGTTTAATTACATTGTTGAAGTTAAGACGAATATTTAAAATGATGATTAGTATATATTATATAAATAGTTGGCTAATTATCCTTTCTTTCTTTTTCATACCTTGACATTTACAGCGGTGGGCAACGTTATACCGAAGGAACGTAAAGAACGGGAGGACGCATTTGAGCTGGTGTATACTGAACATTTTGAAGCAACCCGAGGCTGAGGAATACGAAAGTTGACACCAAGAGAAGAGAAGGAGGACGTCTCAAACACAGCTGTGTTTCAGGCGTTCGCCTTCTTTTTGTGTCAACTTTCGTATTCCTCAGTCTTGGGTTGCTTCAAAATGTTGCAAACTTCGTTTTTTTTTTGTGTCATTTACATAAATTATATTTAAATGCTCGTTAAAGCATCTTGTATATGCTCTGGTATAGCTTTGCCGCAGGTGCAATCTTCATAGGCGTGGTCGTATATCGCTAGTGAACTCAAGCCGGTTTAGTTGTTTTCTGTCCGGGATAGTGATAGGTACGTAACACGTATTCTGATGTTCGTTTTTTTCTATGTAAAGCCCTTGCGGGCGATTTAAAGGAAATAATGAATTGAAATTAAATTAACGCGGTTGAAATGATGTCGGCAATAGGTCGTGCATTAATACCACTTGACTAACTATCCGCCGAACTGAGTATCGTTTAGCGTCATTATCATTACGTTCTGGGGCTAAGCTTACAGGGGACGCCAATTTTGTGATAATCTAATGGCTTTAGATGTCCGAAAACACAAAAAACTAAAATTGCACTAAGCTAAGCACCACATATTTTACATAATATTGCGCATAATGAGTGTATAACTTAAATTTAATAATTTGTTTAAAAAAAATTACGACTGAAGTGTAACTCAGAGGTGTGATGAAAGTGTAATGCAACAGTGTGACGTATACTACCCGCTAAATTTTGTGCGAAAATGGAAATTAGTGTTGAGTGGGTTATTTCACAGTGCGGCCCAAGTCAAGCAAGATGCCGAATCTAACTTATTTACGTTCCGCTGATATTTTGCGGGCAGTATTCTCGTGAGATCATCAGCGGACCAGCCATCACGCGACACCACAAAGCGACACTGTGATGTCACGCGATTCCATGCGGTTCCGGGAACCATGTGACGTGACATCCTGGCGTCGCTTTACGTGAAACCATAACGTCCCGTTGCCCTGCGACGTCCCATGACCCCACGACGTCAAGCAACACAACAACGTCACGTTACGCCATGGTGTCAGGAGTTCTCCCTTGACACCGTCTACGTGTCATCAAGCCAGCGACACACAAAACTGTCTCACGTTCTACCTCTTCCAAATTTATCCGTATGATCAAAATACCCTGATTTTAGTGCGTTTCTGAAGAGATATTTGCCGAGGCGTTCATGAGCTCATGGATACTGGGACGCTTTGAGTAAGCATACTGCGCGATGACGACTCTGCGGCAGTGGTGCGCAATAACTTCACGCGGCAGGCCTACGCGCACGAACCCTGCCGCTAATAAATTAGGTGGCTTGATCGAAGTGAACATATCTTTTTTGACTCCGGCCGGCCGCTCATCTTCATAACACATTTGTGGTTTGTGCATCAGGCGATTATGAATTAAACCACAAACTTGTCAGCAAATCCCGATCGTAGTTGAAGCAATTGTCAGTCAGAGAGGTCACCTGTGGAAACCGCGGCAATTCAAATATGCACAACAAGACGCGAGGTTATGGTTGGCGATGGATACTTCCCTCGCAAAAATTTTAATCTTTCTGACATGCGTTCAACCGGGGCACCACGTCGACATGGCCGCAGGGCAGCTGTAAAACAGGAAGGTTACTATCTCTGGATAGTAGTTCGTGGACATCTTCCGGGCTCGCTCTTTTACGACGCCTCTCGCAAACTTCAAGAAACGTACGAACCTTGCTACCATTTCGTCTCAACCATCCACCGGATGCACCTAGACATCAAATTCCACAGCGGGACATTAAGCGACTTTCACGACCGACCTTAAACGAGTCCTGGTGATACCGGAGTGTGAAATTTTGTAACGCAGAATCGCTGTGGTGGGTTCAGAAAGGCTGACAAAATACGGTCGCTCGTTTAATATCCCTTGCAGCGGACGAGGGGGTAGCGTTCAAGGGGGTCTGCTGGCTACGGTGTGCGTGCCCTAGCGACCATTGTAGATGTGACTTTTGGGCACGCACTACGATTTGGCGAGCTAGCCAGGGCTGTACCATCTTGCCATGGGCAGACAATACAACTTGATTAGGCAAGCCAGCTGACCAACTTTTGGCGGTTCCATGGATTCCTCATATGTCATAAGCCTGGTTATCGGCACCGAAGTTTTAGATAATTTCTGCCCTAACGAATAAACAGCTGCCGTCATCTCTCATTTTTACTGACCCGTGAATGTGTAGCTGGAATAAGAAAGGTCAAGACAAACGAGCTTATTGCCTGGCCTACGAAAGGGAGACCGTATTGATCTGGCTTCATTCATTGATTTATTTTTCGAGTCATATTGAAGTTTCGACTGGAATATGACTTCGGAGTACAGACCGCGGCAGTGAAGTCTGAAGATGTGAGAATGATAAAACTATTATCATTGTTAAGAAGGTCCAGGCGGGTTTGGGTGAAGTCATAATCGCAGGTGAAAAGCTATTGAATATTTCCACACAAATATTGATACGTGACTTGAGGCTGGGTGTGAAAAAACCTTGAAACAACCAAAAGTGGAAGAGACAGGGAAAGAAGTCAGTCTGACGACTTCTCAAACTCAGCTAATAAGTTCATTCAGTAAACTTCATATATACACCTTTTGAGGCAAAGGTCGTCACCAAACAACACAACAAACAAAAACAAAAATCCTTTTCTCTTTCCTATCTGTTCTACGAACTTTGCAAAATGTTTATAAAAGATTAGGAATACGAACAGGATTTTTGTTTTTGTTTGTTTTGTTGGTTGGTGACGACCTTTGGTTCAAAAGGTGTGTATAAGAGGTTTACTGAATAAACTTATTTGCTGAGTTTGAGACGTTGTTCGACTGACTTCTTATAGCCGTCTCTTCTACCTTTGGTTGTTTCAAGGTTTTTCACCCCAGTATTTGATGTTTTAACATAATGGTCTAATTACACACGCTCGCCTGCGCCCTCACTGTGTTTTCATTAACCTGCACATTATTGCTTTTTTCTTATTGTGCGGTTACAGTGTGCTTACAAAGTATTTTATGTGTGCTTGCTGCCGACCGCCTAACGCTACTGTGAGTGATTTTATTTTATTCAAATATCTCTGAGTTCAATTTGTTTAGATTTTTTGTCACAACTCTGTTCCATTTTGGTGATTTAAAGCTTTCTCGCGCATCAAATTTATCGATGAATTCGAAGCGCTCTCTTTACTACCTGAAGTGCTTTGCGCAAATCAGATTGCCTCAGCCCTTGCTCTCATTTGAGTTTAATTGCCAAACAGTGACCGAACCGACGCGAATAGCTAATAGGACTATCAATGTATTAAATCTTATTCTTACCATCACTTAGGATTTTGTTTTCGCTTCTTGTTTGCCAGGACAGCTGTTGACCACTTTCCGCTACACTTTGGTTTACGTATACGATTCAAACAAATTCCACCTATTGGCTATATTGATACGCTCATTTTCACTTTTATCAGCGTTCTGTTGGGGACAATGAGATTATGTGTACACGTAAACTTAGTTCAATGACTGCCTACTTGATTACCACCAGGCTGATCACTTTAAACCCCGTGTCCCTTGGTACAATGTCACCCTTAAAAAATATACCATATTTTTCCCCTGCTAGGATTTTTGGATTTCTTGAACGTTGGTAATCTCACTGCTGTGCCTCTGAATCGTATAACTTATTAAACAGCAATGACGGAAGCCATAAAAAAAACCATTAAGTCATAATTTTCCGCTATACTGTTAAAGAGTAATAAACAGTTCTTGAATGCTCTTAAAGTGGCTACAAACACACATATCACATGCGGATTTGGATGGAGGACCCATTCCGTGCAGCCAGTGGGCCAAAGGCTTAATGGTATTCCTGCGAATTAGTTTCCTGTTGATGTGTATTATTGTCTTCCAGTATACCGCCCTTACAAGTTTTAGCCTACGAACGCTTCGCTTTTTATTTATGATAGTATAGTTAACAAATCGAGAATCTCAATAAGTATTTTTCTGTTTGTTTCCACATCACATCTATAATTTTGATGT
>JAZHYW010009772.1:0-31581 GCA_037355805.1 Ixodes ricinus
CGCCACGGTCGCCGAGCTGAGCAGACGTGTCCCGCAGGAGCTCCGCAGTTTTCGCTAATTGTGCCGCCTTAATTACTTCCAATCGACTGGAAATCATCACTACGGTGTCCGTAAGCATCCCTGAACTCGATTGATACCATTTTTGGCCCAGTTAACCGGACTCTTCATCAATTTTCGACGTTTTCTTCACTGGCGCGACGCTAGGCCTAACGGACCGCGCCTAGGCTTAGCACGAGTACGGCCGCGGCGCGCAGCTGCGCCGGCCGCCCGGCCCCGCTCGACGCCTCGACGCTCGACTCCTCATCGCCGCAGATGGCCTCGGTCTCATCGCAGCTCAACGCCGTTTCCCACAACCGTTTCACGCCCCTGGCTACGGAAGACATGGAATTTTGTGCTGGCGGCAATGACACCACGACCACCGACACGATCAACGATCAAGAGGTGCTGCGCAGCAATGGCCACACCGCTGTCGCGGTGCGCGGCGACGATGTACACCCAAGCGACATCGTGGGATGGAAAATCTCCGGTAAACAAGTAAGCCAACGACTTAATAAGCCCCAGCTTAACGAAGTTACCCAAAGCAGCAAGCCAACTTCGCAATTTAGCGAAGCTCGAGCGAAACGCATCGTAGCAAGAATTACCAAGGCGTCCCGCATGCCGCTGAATTTGCCGCGGGAAGAGCAGAAGATCGTAATGCGACCGAGAGGAGGGCTATGTCTAGCGAGACTTGAAGCCGACATCGTAATGTCCGCAGTCATAACGGCAGCCAACGTTCCCAAGACCGCAGCGAAAGCAGACACGATCTGCACTAACCCCACGCAGAACATCATCGTGATCAGCACGCCCGATGAAGAACGAGCACGTTACTACGCAAGCGTACGCTCCCTATACGTTGGGGGCCGTAACTATGAAACGCATGCCTACTGCACCGCACCTCACGGCACAGTGAAAGGAGTGATCCGTGGCATCGCAGTAGAGAACACTGCCGAAGATCTGCACGAGAATATCGTCAACCAAGCAAACCCGCAGGCCCTCGAGGCACACAGGATTGGAAACACTACCTCGATCGTCATTTTGTTCGCAGGAACAAAGGTCCCCAACTACATCAAGTACGGCTCCATTATAGTAAAGTGTGGATTATACAGACAACACCACAACGTATGCAAGACATGCGGCAAAATCGGCCATCGAGCCGATGTATGCCCCACACCGGAAACCAAGATCTGCTTCGCGTGCGGCGCGCCTAACCCGGCGGCAGACCACGCGGCGCGGTGCAAGCCACGTTGCAAGCTGTGTAACGGCGCCCACGCCACGGGCGCGGAAGGCTGTACGAACAAGTACAAGGTGCCCTTCGTAGTTACTCAGCGCAGATGGGAGCGCAGAAACGCGGGGTCAACGTTTTCGTCACAAGACTTCCCGCAGCTGCCACCGCAACAACAGAACGAAGCACAAAAGAGAAGACGCAGCCGCTCGAGGAGGCGGGACCAAAGCAGGGGACGCTCGGCGAGCCGCGGCAGAAGCACCGACGGCAAGCGCAGCGAGAACATGAATCACAACCTCAACCAGCAGCGGCCGGGCAACGTGATAAGTTGGGCCCAGGCAATCAACCCGCAAGCGGCGAACCGCAATCCGCTCAACCACGTAGCTCAAGCGAAGGACAACGCTGTCCAGTCACTACGCAACGAAAACGACCAGCTCAAACGATGCATCGCCGAACAGAGAGCTCAATTGCAAGAGATGAACGCCAAGCTGAACCAACTCATCAACGCGCAGCAGCAGCAACAGGCGACTCAGACACCGCCGCCGTCGCCACAGCAGATTCAACCAAGACCCTCAACAACGGAAAACAACACAAACTCAGCCATGGAGGTACAAGCCCCAGTTACGACGGAAGCTAACAGCGCAGAACCCGAAACGATCGACGTTGCTGGGACAAGCGAACCGGCACCCAAGAAGCGAGCGCTAGAATACGCACGTGAACGAAGAGTCAACGCTAGGCAGGACAGCCTCGAAGAACGTCAAGATCGAATAGAACAGACCATGAAAACCAACTACGAAACCCTGAGCCAAGCCATACAAGGAATACAGACCAAGTTAGATGCACTAATACACGCGCTTACGGCGTCAGGACTAATCCCACAACAGGCCTTCACCCAACCGCAATAATGGACGGGACGACGGCAACAGGCACCGCTAATCACAGAAACAGAGCACGGCCACAACAGCATCATCTTCTCATATGGCAATGGAATTCCAACGGCATAAAGGGGAGGAAAGCATCGTTACAACAGTACATACAGCAAAGCACCAAGAGACCCGACGTTATAATACTACAAGAAACGCACAGTGAAACCCCACCGACGTTACCGGGGTACCGATCCTTTGCGAAGCCCCCAGCGCACGAACAGTTGGGAAAGGCGCAGGGCAGGGGGTCTGCACCTTGGTAAAGAAGAATCTAACCTCAATAGATCACGAACTGCTACCCAACGGCGCCATCGAGCACACCACGATCGAAATCGTCACCGGGAAGCGCAAGCGCCGGGAAAGCACCTTTATAATCAACGTGTACAGCAATCCGAAGCACTACCAGCAAAAATTCCGTACTCTTGTGCACAAAGCGCAACAGCTCGCGGGCTCCAACGTAACCCTACTGTGTGGGGACTTCAACGCTCAACATACGGCATGGGGGTATCCACACACGACGGCGAAGGGCCACAGCCTCTACGACGAAACAATGGACGCAGGTTACCAACTGCTAAACGACCCCAACGCACCTACAAGAAACGGAACGTCGTCGCAGCGAGACACAAACCCGGACCTCGCCTTCATAAGCACGGCCTCGGCACCGCGTGGCGTCACATGGCGGAACACCGGGGAGACGTTGGGAAGCGACCACTGCATACTCGAAATCACAATACCCATCGCAGAGAGCACGCAAAGAGCACAGCAACAGCAAATCGTCGACTGGCACGAGTACAGAAAGAAATTAGAAGACAACGTTATGGAAACCATTGAAGACATAGAAGCATGGACCAACATGTTGAACGCCGCGACCAAAGACGCCACTCAGACGGTAGAGGCGGAGCCGGAGGTTACGATGCTGGACAGCAGACTAGCCCACCTCATGGAAGCCAGCAACTCGCTGAGACGGCGCTGGAAACGTCAACGCCACACCAGAAAGCTACGCAAGCGCATAGCACAACTCAACAGAGACATCGAGCATCACAGCGCAGTTCTCTGCAGACAGCAGTGGCACGCGGTGTGTCAAGAAGCCGATGGTCAACTACACAAAGGCAAGACGTGGCGCCTGCTCCGCCACCTGCTCAACGATCAGACAACCAGGGGAGCTCAGCACTACATACTGAACAAGATCATTCACATAGCCGTCAAAGAAATGGGAGAGGCTGAGGTACAACGACGCCTGGACGCCAAGTATCTCCCCGTAACGCCAACGCACCCACTCCCCAGCTACGAAGGGGCAGCCAACGAGAGACTGGATGCCGACATCGACGAATGGGAAGTGCGAGCGGTTCTCCAAACAATTAACTGTAAATCGGCGTCCGGACCGGACCACGTTCCCAACAAGGCATTGAGGAACTTGAACGACACGGCAATCGAAGCCCTCACCAAGTACTACAACCAATGCTGGCGGACGGGCAAGTTACCACAACAATGGAAGACCGCGAAAACGGTCCTGATTCCCAAGCCGGGCAAACCACCCAGCATAGACAACCTGAGGCCCATCTCTCTAACGTCGTGCGTGGGCAAGGTGCTCGAACACGTCCTACTCAACAGATGGCAACGTTATTTGGAAGACTCCAACTTATATCCACATACAATGCTGGGGTTCCGGGCCAAACTGTGTACTCAGGACGCCATGCTGTTACTCAAGAACGAAATCGTGAACAGACAGTTTCCCACGTTGGATAACAGAGCGGTGCTCGGACTGGATCTCCAGGGAGCATTCGACAACGTACACCACTCGGCCATCCTTCGGCAGGTGTCCCACCTCAACATGGGGGAGAGGACGTTCGCTTACATCAAAGATTTCCTGACCAATCGCACCACACGGCTTGTGGCAGGAGAACTACAACTACCGCTCAAGCAGCTGGGGAGCACGGGGACCCCGCAGGGCTCGGTGATCTCCCCTCTGCTGTTCAACCTCGTCATGATAGGTGTTGCAAGAAGATTGGAACGCGTTAGAAACATCAAGTACACAATCTACGCGGACGACATCACGCTGTGGTCAACGGGAGGAAGCGACAGCCAGATCGAGGCAGCCCTCCAAGAAGCCGTCACCGCCGTAGAGGAACACCTACGACCCACCGGACTCAATTGTTCACCAACCAAGTCGGAACTGCTGGTGATCTCACCGCAAAGTGCGCGACGCCCAACAACGCAGCACATCAACGTGGTAACCCAAGACGGAACGCCGATACCGCACGTGCAGACGCTCAGAGTTTTGGGGCTACACCTCCAGGACCTGAACCGCAACAATGTGACGATACAGAAGCTCCACGCAAAGCTCTCGCTGGCCACCCGCCTACTCAAGAAGGTGGCCACGCGGTACCAGGGCATGAGAGAAGACAGTCTACTACGACTCACCCAGTCGTTTGCGGTCAGCCACATCTCTTACGTTGCGTCGTTCCACAATTGGAAAGCGGCGGAAAAGATCAAGATTAACGCGATGATCAGAAAGGCGTACAAGACGGCCCTGGGCCTATACCCTCACACCAACACTGAACGCATGCTCGCGTTGGGCGTACACAACACGCTGGAAGAAATCGCAGAAGCCCAGCGAACGGCGCAGTATCACCGCCTGTCCCAGACCAGGACGGGAAGAACGATACTACAACGCATCGGAATCAACGCGCCAGAGACGACCCCGGAGGTGGCGAAGCAGCTACCCCGGGACGTTCTCCAAAGACTAAGGGTCCCACCCTTACCAAAGCACATGCATCCGCAAGTACACCAAGAAAGAAGAACGGCGAGAGCCACGGCCCTCACAAAGGATCACGCCAACGATCCGTGCGCGTACTACGTGGACGCGGCGAAGTATCCCCACCGGCCAAACACGTACGCAGCAGCAGTCATCGCAGCAGACACCGGAGTACTCACAACGTCGGGAAGCATACGGTGCAAGTCGCCCACGCAAGCCGAGGAGTTTGCAATTGCACTGGCACTAGCGATCCCGGATTGCCGCACGGTCCTCAGCGACTCGAAGCCGGCGATAGTCAACTTTGCTACAAACAATGTCCATGGAACCACTGCAAGAGTATGTTCAATGATAGCAAGACCGGAAACCAACGTTACCGTCAAGTGGTTCCCTGCGCACGCCGGGGAGCTGGACGCGGGCCCGAACCGCAACGAGGAGGCAGATATGGAGGCACACGCGCTAACTAGCCGCGGGTCTCCGTCCACGCATTCCTCGGAGCCGCAACGACCCGATTCCGAAGACGATGAGTATTCCCTCACAACCTACGGCGAAGTTCTGCAGTGGTACAGAACGAGCAGACGCCTGTATCCACCGCCTCACCGAGACCTACAACGCAGTGAAGCAGCCACACTACGGCAGTTGCAAGTACAAGCCATATGGACCCCCGTCTGGGCAAAGCACGTTTGCCCGGAGGTATACACCACAGACATATGCCAACACTGCAAGAAGGCGCGAGCCACCCAGAGACACCTTCTCTGGGACTGTGCGCCGCCACCGCCGGGCAACCAAGAAGCCATGCCAACCGCCCTCAGCAGCAAGATCATCAGCCAAGAGCTAGGCGACCAAAGAGACGTGGTCCAGCACGTGCTTAGCATCCTGGAACGACAGCGGCCGAAAGCGGCGCCCCCACGGGGCTGACGCGAGTAGGTTGCAGCTCCGGGACGTCCAAGCACGCTAGTGTCTCGCTTAAATCCCCTACCCCTTCCCCCTTTTATGCCGGATCGTCAATAAAGTTGTTTCACTCACTCATTTCACTTTTGGCTAGTTGTATGACGTCTTCTACAGCTTCGCCATTTCGACAGTAGAGAGTTTTAGTAGATTGGTCCGATGACTCCGGTAACAATATCCAATACTCCGCCGCCGCCTTCGCGCACTCATCGTATCGTTATCGAGTACCGTTAAATGGGTTATCGGAGGTATCGGAATGATCTACTAAAACTCCAATACCAGGCAACGGCTGCAACGACGAAGCTTTGCTCAATCTTCGAGGTAAATAGTACTTCTATTGCTTCGCTAAAGAAGCTCAATGCAGAACATACTCTCAAAGTCCCACGTGGGTGCGGCTGCAGAACTCGTGCAGCCGCATACACGTGGGACAGACTGGGACGTTGTTTGAATGAAAGGCTCCTCGAAGCGACTGTGGGAGGACACCTATCGGTTCACTGCAAAGAGTGCCTATGCGAGCCGTTTTTTAGTGCCACCACCATCTTGGGACGACACAGGGACAAAGTGGCACGCGAGGTGCTGGAGGCCTTCCACATCCAGAGTAGAGGAGAAAAATGTATCAGCGTAGCATCAGTGACGTTGTCTGGCAAGGAGCTGGAATTCTTGAAGTTGACAATGAGGGTCCAGCGCGTGCCGTAGTCAGCTACCACGGGAAAGTGCGCGTGGAATCGCGTAAAAAAACGTGTTTTTTTCTTCTTTTTTTCTTCTTTCTTTTTGTGAGTAAAGAAGCTTTAGTTGCGAGTCAGCGCCCTGTCCTGTCCGGTTTGTCTCTTCCTTTTTGTGTCCTTTGCGCTGTTCTATTCCATTATGTACAACGATTACCAACTAGCCCAGCTATCAACCTTATTATTGTAATTGGACCTGGCGGCCCGTAGCTTTGGCCCTTAATCCCTTTTTGGACGAGACGGAGTATAGACGATTCATCCGCTAACGCTGGCAAAGAACGGGGTTCGTCTGCTACGAAGCGTTATTCCCAGGCGGAAATAAAACTAGAAATAAACGCACGTCGTCTGCTAACAGACCGAAATAAGTTGATTATCTGATACGAACAGAGCGCCGCGGCGAAGTGAGATTAGACGGAGGCAGAAATTGCGATTGTGCGATAATTTCGCGTTGGAAGCCGTTGACAACCCGCTCTTCTTTTTGCAAACCTTACGTTGTTCCGCTGCCGTACACAAGCTTACATCGACCGGCGTACGAAGGTGTTCTAAGGACGAGCACATCAGAGGCTCTGTAACATCTCTCTCCGTATTTGGATGTTGGTGAGACGTTTTCACCAAAATATTGCCCCACTGTTAACTCGCGAACGAGGTCTAAAACATATCATTGGTTGAGTGCGTGCAATTTGTGGCACCTCATCCAATCAGTGGTTGAGTGCGTGCAAGCGGTGGCACCTCGTCCAATCAGCATCCAAGAACGGTCTCGTTTTAACTTTTATCAAAATCGGAACAAAAATGCTTTTCTCTCACATTGTTTATCTTAAAAAGAGATGCTGCAGGTACTCTAACCAACTGTGTTTAAATAGCCCGGCGTTTCGCGGTCAGCTCGGCCGCTTTTTCACGAGTGACCGCGAAACGTCAGGCTATTTAAGCACAGTTGGTCCGAGTCCTACAGCTTCTTTTATTATTACTCACCTAACCAGGCCGATTTTTGTCGAAGTGTTTACTTTTTAATGTTTATTTTTTATGCGTATTCGCAAATTATGTAATACAAATGCAGTTACTTGCCTTGACTATGTTGATAATCTCGGGATGCACATAAAGCGTCTTGCATCTAATATGCGGGCGTTATGATTTGGTAAGCTTGGTTACGGGAAGATTTTGGGGGTTTCCGATGTGCTGCACACATGACACTCTTGTGATCTCCGGGCTCATCAGAAAGATCAAGACGTGTTTAAATTTCTTCAGAAGTAGACTGTGTCACGTGAGTGATTTAAAAAATGTTTTCAATAGATTTTAGTTTTTGGTGAGTGCGTGTATAGGGCCTTGAATTCTTAGTGCTCTTGGATTGTAAGCAGTGCCTTGGTGCAACAAGAGTAATGGCGAGGGAAGGAGGTTCTTCGTGTCATTTACTCTCTCAATTGACTTTTGTTTGAAGTTCTGACGTCATGCGCCCGCTGCGCAATCTCTTGGAAAGTTATCATTCACCCCGTGAGGTCGCGAGTCCACGTGGGAAGCTACGCCTTGTCTGGAAACCAGCTGCTCACGCTGACGTTCGCCTGCGGAGTACGTATGCACAAACGCTACTAAAACAACTTAGTTGGGAAACTTCCATAGAGCCTTCTTTGAAAAAGTGGCTTCGATCCGTACTCGAGAACCGAACTAATGGCGATCACAACGCCTCCATTTCTCCCACAGCGGCAACTCTGGGAGCTGCACGCCTGCACGTATGGGTTCAGGTCGAGTCAAGCAAGGGCTGGTGGCGCCATCGTGCAAAGCTATTTCGCAGTAGCCATATAAATGAACTTTCATGTTGTGACTTGTCGCTAAAGGCTGACGCTGTTATCGAATTTAGTTTGACCTCGGTGGACGCGAGCGGTCTGGGTTTCAAGGGTGGGTTTCCAAACTGAGTGTTTTAGTAGCGTTGGTATACACGTTTTCCGCAAGGGCGCAGCCATCTTGAATGTCGTCACTTCTGGTATGCGGTAAAACGTCGTTTTGGTCTCTCGATCCACGCCGCTGGAAGGTGTATACAAACATGCGTAATTGTCACGCTTTTCCTTTTCTCGCATATTTCAGGTTTAAAATTTAAATGTTTCATTATTTCTTCGTCCTGCATACCAAATACGGAACCCACGTGACTGAGAAGGACAGGAATCAGAAAACGTCGATACGCTGAACTAAACGTCATTCGCCGCCGACAGTCGCCAGCGGTGTGTATACTTCGTTTCAGCTTAGGTCCGAGCGCCGCCTATGTTATGAGCCGAAGGGCCAATCATACAGCGCAAAAAGCGCAGCGTCATGGCGTGCTCTCTGCGCTTTATAGAACTAGCCGGCAGAGGAGCACGCACAGAGAAACGTCGAACACTGGCTGGTCCTATCAACTGCAGAAAGCACGCTATGACGTTGCGCTTTTTGCGCTGTATGATTGGCCCTTCGGCTCATAACATCGGCCGCGCTCGGACCTAAGCTGAAACGAAGTATAGTCCATTTTACTTTATGTTCGACCCAAGCGGACACTGCAACTCGATGGCGCCAATCAAGCAGTGCCAAAATTGCCTCTTCACGTCGCTCATCGTCTTCGTGCCTTTGGCATCACCGATGCCAAACGCACCAATCGCGCGCAATGAAGGCGCGGTGATCCTGCACTTTTTCTTGCGTGATATGTGTAGCCAGTGCATAGGAAGCCCGGACAGCAAACGAGCGCCGTGACAATGCAATCTTTGCACTGCTTGACTGGGTCCATCTGAACGTGGCATCGGTTAGGATCAAACTTAAGCGTAATTATTTCGAATGTTGGGCTAAGTGTGAATCTCCGCACGACGGTCTTCTGCGGACTGAGTATTACTCGCGAGCGTCTGTAGTCTCCGGTACTAAGTATGACTCGGCGCTGATGGTCGACTGTGGACCAGGTACGCGTAATATAGCTCGTCTCCGATGGTCGACCACGGACTAAGTACGCTGGACGAGCCGCGGAGAGTCGCTTCCTACAGACACCGTCGGTGGAAAGTCATGCTTATAGTTCAGTTTCTTGCGCTCACCCACCTCTCCTACTTGGGGCACGCTTCCTGGGGCACCGAACGACGATGTCGGTCTGCCAAACTTGTGGTCCGGGGTTCGATTCCCGCTGAGCTCTTTGGTGAATCTATTTTGTTTCAATTTTGTTTTTCTAGATATGACCGTGTATGCATTTTTTTTACTAACCTAGATTTCTATGTGTTTTGGAGGTTTATGCATCACGGGTTATGCATCCTTTATGTAGCAGATATCTGCGTGTACCGCTTTTTCGACACACTCAAGCGTTAGACGTTTTATGAAATCCAGCATCATAAGCACATTTGTGTTAAAACGAGTATTATAAATTTGGTGACGCGTGATGGGGCGCTCAAGAACTCTTAAAATAAGGCGGTGCCTCCGTAAATCTTGGGATTTTCTCGTACGCATCCTTTCTCTCTGGCTAGAACAGGTCAATCAATTCAACACCACGTCAGCGACATACAAATATTAGTTGGTTGGAACTACCAACACCGATGTACAGGGGGAACAGCGCACCTACAAAACAGTCACATAAGTCAACACACGCACAAAAGGAGACTTAAGGCCGGTTCAGACACTTGCGTTTGAGTGCGTTTGACTGCGTTGCGGCGAGAACCGAAAGCGAGTCACCGGCACATCTGTGCTTCGTATGAAGCGTGGAATCCAATCAAGGAATCATCTTGGCACTCGATATAAGCAGCAGGGATGTCCTGGTTTCTCGCTGCCGCAACGCAGTCAAACGCAGTCAAACGCAACTGTGTGAACCAGGCTTTACGCAGGGCTGGCTAACAACTCTGGTATATTTACACTTTTCTATTCTTCCATTTCTATTATAGATCTTTTTTTTCCTTTCAACATGAAGCTAAATTTAAAACCAAATTGAAATTAATGTAAGGCTAGGTATACTCCGTTTCAGCTTGGGTCCAGACGCAGCCGATGCTACAAGCGCGAGCTCCGCGGGCTTTCAGCGTCCCTGCCAAGCACGCGCGCTCGTGCAGTGCAAGCACTGTTCAGGGTCACATGCTCGCGCTTGTAGCATCGGCTGCGTCTGGACCCAAGCTGAAACGAAAGTATAGTCTAATTCTTTTTGTGATAAGGTAAAAGACGGAGTACTAACACATCTGTTGTTATGTTTACATTAATTTCAATTTAGTTAGTTTTAAATTTAGCTTCATATTGAAAGAAAAGAAAAAAGACCAGTTATTCTCCCAGGCCCTAGCATATAATAAAAATAGGAGAAGAGAAAAAAGGTGTAAATATACCAGAGTTGTTAATCAACGCAGCGTAAGTGTCTCCTTCTTTTGTGTGTGTGTAGACTTGTGTGACTGTCTTGTGGGTGCGCTGTTCCCCCTGTACATCATGAGCAACCAACTGGCCCGAACATCTGTGCTACCAACACCGACCCATCAATCGACTGATAGTCAACGTGAGCATCCGCCGTGCCCTCTACGAACGCTTCGGAATTCTTCGTGCAATAGCTGCGTGCAGTACTCGCCGCCACGGCCACGCCGAGCCTAGAGTCTAGAAGGATCAAAGGGTGAGCGCCCCCAGCGACAAAAGGAAAGGTGCCGCAAACAACGCAAAATAAAATTAAAAACAAAACTCAAGGAAACGCAATTATGAAACACGCGCGCTGTCTACGTGACCTTACAATGGAATGTTTCCGCTCAGTTCAACGCTAGCTAAATTCCATTCACATGTGCCCATCAAGCGGCTGTCTATAGTAGACGGAACATTACTGTATAACGTAGCGTAACATGGAGTACCACGGCAAAAAACCGCGGACGAGAAGGAATGGAGAACTGGACTGGACGCGGCGTAACTTTCAACTGAATGGTTTATTGGATGAAATACTTTTAAAAACATAAAAGCCGACACACATGACATAACACAAAGATATAGTCGGAACCCCCCCCCCCCCCCCCCCCTTAAATACCAGCGTCATTGGTTCTTTAGATAGTAGAATTCTCTATCGGACAAAAACAAATAGGGTGCGCTTACACAAGAGTTGTCGTGGTTCGTGAGACTTCATGAATTTATCTGGCCGTTTTTGTTTTTTAATGGCCCTTGACACAGGTCTCACCAAAGATGGGGCTGCACTTCTCAGAGTCGGGCCAGCAATCGCAACGGTCACACTGGTCCCCTAGGTGGCCAGACGGGGACTGCCTGATCGCCAACGCATGCTCTCTGACCCTATCATTGATGCACCTCCCCGTCTGGCCAACGTACACTTTACCACATGACAGGGGAATTTTGTACGTTACGCTGTGGCGCACTCGCGGAACTTAGTGACATGTGGTTTTTTGCAGGACTCCTGCGACACAACCGATTCCTCTCCCAATCTGCTTATCCTTTTACACAGCCGAAGGGGTGGTTCTCATTTGAACCCGTTCGCATCTCTACCTTCTCGTTTTAACCTTCTCATTTCACCCCTGCGCAAAACAACTTTCGCTTTTCTCCCTTTCTCACTTAAACCGTTCTCAAAACGAACTTTCGCGTTTTGACCATTCTCAAACCGAACTTTCGCGTTTTGACCATTCTCAAAACGACTTTTCTCATTTTAACCTTTCTCCTTTCAAATTTCCTCGCAACATACTTTCTGGTTTTGACCATTCTCAAAAAGACTTTTCTTCTCATTTTAAACTTTCTTTCATTTCAAACTTACTAAAAACATACTTTCTGTTTTTGACCATTCTCAAAACTACTTTTCTCATTTTAACCTTGTACATGATCAGGCTAGAGAAAAGCAATAGTTTCAGCATACACTCACAGGAAACCGAAATAAAGGAACAAATGACATTATAAAGTCCAGGCACCTGAAGCTTTATTACGCCTTGAAATGCTACTTGGAGAATGACATCTAGAGTGCATGCCAATCCACGGCATGGCGGACGACACATAGGTAAATATACAATGATCGTAGATCTGTACGATCACTCCGACACCGGTTGTAAATAATTCAATATCCTCACAGGGCATGCCAGATGAGCATAATTTGCATCCGATGATTCACGACTGAAATTAAGAAAACAATCTGTGCCTGGTAGGAAAGCCCTCAAGCCACGCATCACCGCACCCGGACATTTAAAAAAAAAGAAAAAATCGCCGCAGGACCAGTTTGCCGATGGCAGGATCTCCCTTTGCGACTTTCTAAGGAGGGCGAAGGCATTCTCTGGCCTTTTAATGGTTCGTGTTTTGTTGCTGCGGTCATCTTAGATAGTTTAACTAATTACCATCTTGTGGGAAAAAAGCTCCAGAATAAAGCTTTACCGAGCATGGGATCGCATTGGAGTGCGATGACTGATTCTGCGGCGAAAAACGTTTTGTACTATGCGTCTCGAGAAGAGCCGTTCAGCTATAGCCTAACGATTAGCCATACGATTTGAATGCCATAATGCTTTGCGAATCGCTTACTTGTAAGGTAACGGTATGGAAAACAGAATATTTCTGTGAACATATTTCGAATGCAATGTATCCTATGCAAAAGGGTTAAAATGATTCATGCGGGGGTGGGCAGAGGATCGTTTGCCGATCCCTGCTGGTGATGCTCTTGAGTGGTGGCGGCGGCGCTTTGTGAGCGACGAGGTGCACAGTAGGGCGAAAGACCTGCCGCGGCTGTTGCTTTGTGATGCTGCCAATGCGAGCGGTAAGCGATCGCCAGTTAGCCTTGGTGTGGAACATGACATTAAGTGTTCGCATCGGTGCACACTGGCACAGGTAGTCCACGAAAATGGATCGACGGACATGTTAGAATTGTAATAATATGTACAATGGCAACTCTGGCGGGATTTTTCTTTGTTTGTGTGCTTGTTTTGTTTTAGATCTGGTTATTTTTTTATCAAATAACAATTGCTATGGAGTAGCCGGCACTGTTATTAACAGTGCCAACATATCCATTATTTTTATTCATTTATTTTTACACAGAAAATGAGACTGGTTGAAATTCCAAGAGCACTCTAAAAAGGTTGAAACGCCACTTACGTGTTTTGAGACGGAGTTTAATTAAACAATAAAGATTTAAGTACGCGGGCTCAACCAAGAAGGGCATAACTAGTAAGAAAAGGTTAAAGCGCAAAGAGCGTTAGGCGATTGGTTTGAAATACGGCGTTCAAATGAGAACGTGTTCAAATGAGAAAGGGTAGAAACGCGAAAGGTTAAAACGCGAAGGGCGTTTTGGGAATGAGTTCAAACGAGAAAGGTTCAAATGAGAATGGGTTCAAATGAGACGGGTATAAATGAGAAAGGGTTGAAACGCGAAAGGTTAAAACGCGAAGGGCGTTTTGGGAATGAGTTCAAACGAGAAAGGTTCAAATGAGAATGGGTTCAAATGAGACGGGTATAAATGAGAAAGGGTTGAAACGCGAAAGGTTAAAACGCGAAGGGCGTTTTGCGAATGGGTTCAAACGAGAAGGGTTCAAATCAGAATCGGTTGTTTCGAGATACACCCCAGCGAAGATAGTTTTTCGGTGCAGAAGTAACGACCGGTATGTCAAAGCGGTGGGCCACCTTCTTTAGATTGTGGGACATCTTCTGAATGTAAGGCAAGAGGACAGGCTTACCCACCCTCCTGAGAGCCCTGTCGCACACTGCGCTGTTGCCTTTTTAAAAAAATATTTTTCGCTAAGGTCTAGGGAACATCTCAAAGGACATGCAGAGGGCACCCTGCCACTTCAGGTCTGCTCAGCTGAGAATGAAAACAGTTTTTCATCTGGTGTGGGCAAGATTTCCGTAACGCGGCGCTTAAGCACGATGAAACAATGCCCCTCTTCACCAACTTAGGGTGCGCCGAGCTGAACGGCAACATTCCTTTCCTGGAACGGGGCTCATGCGCCCAGCAAGCGTGCTCCGGACCGAAATACAAACCAAGATCTAAAAACTGCAGCCGACCACGAACCGAGGTCTCGTGGGTGAATTTTAAGCCGAAAGCATAGCTAGTGAACAGTTTTAAAACCCAACGATCGCTTGATCATCCGTAATTACAAGGCGGGACAAATAGAATAAGTAATCATCTACGTAACGAAAAACTTTACACATTCATTCTGTTGCATTTTGTCAGGGATACGCTTGTCGCAATTTTCAGGAAAAATGTCGCACAGTACCGGTGCTACTGCGGAACCGATACAAATATCACGCTTCTGCAGGAACAGCTCTCCCTCGAAGGAAACGAAAGTGGAGTTACGATAGAAATTCAGCAGCTTAAGAAAAACACCTCGACCGAGGGACCGCACGCATTGCGAAACGGGACTTCTTCATATTTTATCAATACAAAGTCTCACAGCCTCAAACAGATGCTCATGAGGGACCGAATAGAAAAGATCCTCCATGTCAATTGAGAACCCAGTGGTCCCCTTAAGGATTCCTCCCTGTAGGAACTCTAAAATGTTTTTCAGAATTCCTGACCAGGAAAGGCTCCCCCAGTTCATACGCAGACAAGATTTTGCGGAGAAAACGCGCCACTTCCACCTGCCACGAGTCCCTTTCCGCAACAATTGCCCTGAACGGATACCCATTCTTGTGAGGTTTTGCTGTGGAAAAAACTTCCAGGTTTACATTCTTTCACGATAGCACTTTCTTTCCTAAGCCTGATAAATGCAACTTTTGGCGTAAGGCGCTTTTCCTTGTTCAGTGAAACATTTTTAACAGGTTTGAAGTGTTTTTTTATGACCTCACGTGACTTGTATATGAACAGATTTTCCTTCCGCTACCACAAAGCCGCCCTCCTTGTGAGCTACTAGTGAACGGAGGTCATGTTTTCTGAAGTGTGAAACAACATGCTTCAAATTGAAGCCGGTTTGACCATATCCTGACGTGCGCAGAATAAAATCTGCACATTCAGATATACACCTGTTCCTGTCTTGCTGTGCCGCATTATCCGTCAAAGTTCTTACCAATCCAAGCTTGTCCACAAGCTTCATCTTTGGCGCTAGGCTGTACTGGGGCATTTTCCCAAGACACTGGTGACATCCGGCGGTGCAAAAGCATCATCCAAAAAGGTGACACAATCATGCAAAACAAATCTCCACTTCTCTTTCGGCAGCGACGCCCGGAGCCTATCCCATAGGAATAACGTGACATTGGAAGCAAGTCGCAGGTGATCACCATACTTTTTCGCAGGCCTCTCTTTTGGTGGATGTGTACCCGTGGAAGAGCAACCACAAAGCATCCCGAAGATCTGCTTATTTGCTTCCACCTCTCCGAGCGAAGTATCCCGCCAGATCCTTTTTCCGTGATCGGCTGAAGGTTGCTCGCCAACAAAGAGACGCAGCGCTTCAGGCGGGTTGAAGCCGTGGCGATTTGCGAAGGAGTAAAGTCTTGCCTAACACGTCGAGGCGGCAATCAGGTTGCATGGACAAGAAGATCCGTAGCGTAGCGTAGTCGTACCGTAGCGTCGTTGATGAAGTATTCACCTTGCTTATAAAATAAATATATTTCTTAGCGGAATTCAAGCCTGCGCGGTTCAAATGCCAGGCGAGGACTGAATTGTGTGTGTGCTAAGCTGTTGGGAGGAAGGTTGAAAAGGAGCCCGGTAGCAAACAGCTTACACCAGATGGAAAGGCGTTTCGTGTAACTAATCGCTCTTTCTTGCGTGTCTTGCGTGTCTTTCTCGCAAAACCCACCGTTTATTCACGGTGGGTTTTGCGATCTTCGGGAAATGGCCGGTAATAACACTGTCGGACGTAATTTACTCTTATAGTAAAAGAATGATGCGTAAAAAAATTAGAATTATACCTGAACCGGATGTGTGCTACGGCTACACAAAAGATGGCGCCACAGAGTTTGTTGCAAAACAAAAGAAAATGGCGATTTCCTTAGAAGAAACATGGCAGAGCCTTTCTCTTGCGTAAGGATCCAAATGTCGCCACAGGCCAGGGGCACTATTGGAAAACAAATGCAAAAATTGGAACAGCGGCGAACTCCAGTCAACTCTTACGACCTACACCTCTTATAGTAGTTATAATTAATGTTTATGCAATCGTGTTCATGTCATGGTGATCGAGTGGTACGGATTCAATAAAATGTTATTTTTGGCATCGGTTTTAAGCCAGAGTGACGTTTAGGGTGAGAAGGCAGGAATTATCAACCAATGCTGTTAATCAGCTCGTTTAAAAAATAATATTTAATCCGGCTCAGGACAGCCGCGACGCCGCAGAAAGGCCGATGGACCATACCGTAGAGGTCTGCGACGCCGCACAATACGAGGTTGAACAGTCATGAATTTGTGCAGATGACAATGACGTAATGGTGGGAAAATCCCCGACCATGAATGCAAACAGACGGAAAAGGGGGGGTGATGGGGTAGAGATTTATGGGAAAGCGCTTGAGGCCTGCCGGCAGAGAACTCTAATGTCCTCGGGGTCGACGGGAATGTCTACAATCAGCTCAGTGGGCGGAGAGCACCGATTCCTGGCTGCGCGCATCGAGCAGGAGTCGAGGTGGCGTACCGTACGTGTCAGGAGAGGCTGCATCTTTTAGTGCGGGCGTTGAAGCGAGGAGCGTCTGAGGGCTCCATTGAGGCTCCCATCAGGTTGCAGAAACGACGGGTGGGAGCCATATCTCTTCTGTGTGCAAGGCTGTGCCAGTTAGCTCCCTGTAGGAGGGCTGTCGTATAGATATGCCCCTGTAGGCTGAAAGCTTGGAACGGGGGACACTGCACCTGTAGAGCGTGTAAGCAGCCCTGAGGAATTTCTGGAAAGGGCTCCACGCAGGTGAGCAAAACTCTACGTGGGGTAGCACCAATCCCGTAAAGAGGTGCCAAAACGCGCTCGGTGGCATGCCACGTGTTACATGTGTAACAAAGCATAGTGACCGACGCGCCTTTGCCACAATACCCCTTATGTTACCTCCGAAGCTCAAATGGTTGTCTAAACTCACCCCCAGCAGTGTAGTGTTCTGGACCTGCTGCAGGGGAACAGAGCCCAAAACAAGAGGCGGGGGGGGGGGGGGGGGGGGGTCGGGCTCTTTGTACCTATGGTGAATGTCATTGTCACACTTTTCTTGGCGTTGAGTGGGGGTAGGTGGCTTATAAATAGGGTTCCGCGTTTTCGGTTTCTATTTCTTGCAAAATTCGGCGTACTTTTTTTGGTATTTACTTTAAAAGTAAACTTTCGTTTTTATTTCGGCGTATAATTATGCCCAAAAAGTTTATCGGCTTTTTTCGGTGAATATAAAATAAACACTAACGGACACCAGATCAGATGATCCTTGTAGGTCTGATATTTGTGATCACTCAAAAAATAACGGCACAGGAAAAAGAAACGGACACTTTATTTGGCAAATGTGTGCAACTGTAAAAGAAACAAGAAAAAAAAAAAAACACAGAAGTACAAACAAGTCAGATAGATATGAAGCCTATGCCCAAAAAACATGGGACTTCACCTTCTGTACATTAGGATTGCGTGACCTTATTATAGTACGCACACACATGTAGTTTCCCAGGTTCTCCTCGTTGATCCGCACTCTTTCTTTCCTGTCAATATGGCCCTGAGCTTCGAGATTGCATTCTCAACGCTAACACTGGACACTGGCGGGCTGAGGAGATTAAGCGCTGCGTGAGCCAAAATTGGCCAATCAACAAATTGTGACCGCCACAAGAGACACGGTGCGACGTTTTGAAGCTCAACACAACATGCACAGCTTGCATCAAGTCAGTCTTCCTTACAACGAGTTGGAAAACACGCTCGTACATGACGAAGTCACAGGGCATTTCGGACTTCACGTTCCGATCGATGATGCGCACATTAAACTAAAACGTCGTGGTGGCACCCGTGTATCCCATACATTCAGACACGTTTCCAGAGACACTGTCGTTCCACTTCTTCGCCACGGCTCTGCGGTACAACTGGAAGTTCAAAGTGACCTTTTCCGGTTAAAACTGAATTTTAGAAACTGGATTCGACGTACTTTTATCGGCTTTTATCGGTTTAAATTGAAAATGTCGAACTTAAAAACTGACTTTTTTCGGTTAAAACCAAATTTCCGAAAATGGATTCGGCGTACTTTTATCGGTTTTTATCGGTTTAAACCAAAAACTCCGAACCCTACTTATAGACCACCTGTGGCGTGCATCTATTTCGGCTTACACTACGAGGTAGGACTGAGGTAGGTTTAGGGGCTTAATCAGTGTCAGGTCTTCAGCGTAGAAAATTGCTGTGGAGCGCAGGAATTTTGTGACCCCGTTGATGTAGATCGATAACAGGGTGGGGCCAACTACACTGCCCTGAGGGACCCCGGAAAGAGCCGCACGAGACGTTAATGCAGAGCCGTGGAACAGCACGCGCTGTGTCCTCCCGATGACCAGGCCAAGCAGCCATTGGAGCGGAGAACCCTTGATACCTGCCTCAATGAGTTTCTGAAGTAGGAGGTGGTAATCAATGTGGTTAAATGCCTTCTCAAAATCCAGTTTCACCAGTTCACTGGGCGTGTGGTTGTCAAGAGACGCACTCGCAGTGTGGACCACGACACCCAGTGCTGTCTCGCAGCTCCTTCTGGGCCGTAGCCCATGTTGGGCGTTTGACAAAATGCTGTTCTCCTCAAGGTGGCACAGGATCTACTTGTTAACGATTCGCTCCAGGGTACTGCAGACGACCGATGTTGAGGCGATCTTGCGGTAGGACTCAATGATGTTGGTGCGCAGTCCACCCCCTTGTGGACAGGGGTGATGAATGCCTGTTTCCATGAAGAAAGAACAGAGCCTTCATTATTAATCTTTTGAAGCATCCTAGATAATACTGGCCCGTGGTTGTGGCCTGAAAGCTTCACGAGTGATGAATGTATGGCATCTGGTCCGGGGCTCTGAAAAGGGTGGAGCCTGGAAAGGACATCTTTTAAGTCGCCTTCTTTAGTGGTGATAGAAGGTAAAGAGCCTGTGGTTGTGCATGGGGTTCCCTTGAGTGATTCTAAAGTTGATGAAGCTGCCAGGGAGTGCTGCCACTGGACCAGAGTGAGGCGAAGTGGGCGCTGAAGAAGCTCCGCTGTCTCCGCAGGTAGAGTGACCGGTTTGTTGTCATGGGAAAAGCAGGGGCTCAAGAATATTTTACGCTGCCGTTTGGCATGAGGCCCAAACACGCTTAGGCTGCTTGAAGACCAAGGCCGCACTGTCAGCTATATACTTCTGATGGGCTATTAACATTTGCCTTTTTGTATTCTTCTGGAGGCGTTTGGCCTCTTCAAGGTAAGTCTGGGAGTTCTTTTTGACTTTCTCGAACAGCATCTGTTTTTGCCTCGAAATATTGATTATCTCCCTTTGTTATCCAATGGGTTTTACGATTTTGGTGTGAGCGGGTCTGTGGGATGCATTCAATCTTTATGGCGGACATAAAATTTAGCCAAGCCTCATACATGTCATTAGTCGTGGCTTCATTGAAAATCATGCACCACGGGGCAAGGTGTACGAGGTTCTGCAGGTGCGAGCTGTCCGTTTTCTTGTATTGGTGCACAATTCGAACATAGGGTCCATGTGGTGGGAGGGGCGTAATAGTTCGTAGAAGGATAGCCTTGTGGTCACACCTAGGAGATTCTTAACGACATTGCACTCCACTACCAGAGAAGAGTTCTGTGCAAATACCAGATCAAGGGGCGACATCGTTCCGGACGGTGACGTGATTGTGGGCTCAAGGCATGCCTGGGTTAGGCCAGCAGATTCAACCAACTTGAGTAAGCAGTCCGAGGTCCCCTCTAGAGCGACCGGGGTGACCAGGTGAGTCAAATTCACATTGCGTTAAATTCACCCATCAAGTAGACGTTGGTGTATGCCGCGAGGTCATCAGAAACGAGGTCGAGGATCTCCCTAGAGCACCATAAGCTTCATCGCGCGTGTCGGGGGGTTGTAAACACTTGAGACCAGAAACCGGTCACGTCCGTTTTGGATCTCTACAAAGACTGCCTCGAGTGAGTCACTCTCGAGGTCGCTTCGTCAACGGCGCGGGAGATGAGCCCCATGACCCCACCCCTTGGGACCCGAACCGATCCCTGCGGAAAATATGGAACCGCACAGTGTCCACGATCTGTCCGTCACTTGTGGATGAGTCCAACCAGGTCTCGCACAACGAGTACACGGTATTTGGGTAGGTATCAAGCAGAGCATTGAAATCCGGGAGCTTGTTTCTGATTGAGCGAAGATTTGCAGACCAGAAGTTTAGATTGCGGGAGCGTCTCGGCTGAAGGGATCGGGATCGATGCGTCGATGAGTTGGAATCGGGTGAGCGTTGTGGAGCGACATGCATGGGGCGAGCGTTTGGTGTATCAATGAAATAATCAACTGATATAAGGGAGCCAGCAGGCACCGCATTCGCACTGGTCACCGCTCATCGTGAGTCAACCGATCGTACGAAGGCAGCGTGATCTGTTCGCACTTCCTGTGAAACAACTTTTGACACGCCTCGCAGCGCAGAGCACCCACACTTCTGCTCAGCTGACGACAGCCGCGTTGGCAGTGGCACGATCCGGGCTTTAGGGAGACATCGCCGGCACAGAGCAGCAGTGCAACCAGTAGCGTCCGGGTCTTTCGTAGTTCCTTAGGCCTAGCCCTCCATGCGGCTGACGACGGCGACGACGTGATGTACGGTAAACGTGCGGGCGAATAGTCATTTTCAGACAGGGACGGGCAGTTTTCCAGGGACTTACAGCGAATGACGATTGCGAGGGCCGCCAGCAGCGCCGGTGGTAACGGCTGAGGCCGGAGCCGTGGACGGAGCGTGTTAGACATGGCGACGGCCATGCGGAAAGTTGGTGCACTTACCGCAAGAAAGGCATGAAGCCTTTTTTTCTAATGGGAACAAATGCTCATGACCGTATCTCCATGTTTCTGCGTTTCTTCACCGTCCTGTCTTACATGAGTTTTTTGTATACTATTGTAAATTGTTTTACTCGCATGTTCATATTAAGTGAGATGTTCCATCACTGTGTGAGGTGATACGAACGAGGCATCAGGTGTAATTGTATTAAATATGCATAATTTGCACAAATAACAAACTTTTAATTCGATAAGGTAAGGGCTGTGTTATTATTGTACTTCTACATGCTTGTTGTAGTAGTAGTAGAAGTACAAGTAGTTTTTGGGGGTTGTGGGGATCTTTATACAGCGGGTAGTTGGTCAGCCATTTAAAGTTGCGACGAGTCACTCACTGTAGATGAGCAATTTAGCCAGTGCAGTACAACTTCTAGCCTGGGGTCTTTAACGTGCACCACGCAGTAGTGATACACGACCGCACGCCGGTACGATGCTCATCCAGATCGAAACGGGCAGGGTGGGGCTCGAACCCAGGATCCATGGGTTCTGCAGCGCGAGTACAAGTACTAGTAGTTGCAGTAGTAGCTCTTTTAGTAGTACTTTTGCGATAGCAGCTGTTGCAGTAGTAGTTGTTGCAATAGCTACTGGTAAAGTAGTAGTTCTTGAAGTAGTAGTGGTTGCAGTTGTTGCTGCGTAGTAGGTAGCAACTGCCCTTCTTTCGCTCCCAAGCGAATGTTTAATGCGCATCTTGTAGGCGCACCTTTTCTGATGTCACATAGTTAGATTGTAACTATGTAACATCCCTGAGCCTGACATCCCCGCCATTGTACGACGACAAGGATTATGGCAGCATTGACGCGTGATGGGGCGCTCAATGTCGTATCGAAATCGCGATCCCCCACGTACTCGTATTTCGAGTACGTGGGGGATCGCCTGTACACGGGCGAAATGGCGCGGGGGTCCCCCGAGCAACCCAGTAAAGATGGGGACAAAAACGATGAAAAACAAACAAAATTATTCGCTAGTCGCTAGCAGACGCAGTAATAAAACGTATGCGTCGTCTACGTGGCCTCTTCCTCGACTTCTTGGCTCTTCGAACGTTTGCTGCACTTCTATTCGAATCTGCCTGTCAATAAAATCGCCTTGACAAAACAGCGCAAAAAGAAGGGACACATAGTAAAAGAAGGACACAGGACATATAGCGTATGTCCTGTGTCTTCTTCTACTTTGTGTCCCGTCTTTTTTGCGTTGTTTTGTAATATGTCGTTCTACCAACCAGTCCAGCAATCTATCCTGTTAAAGAAAACGTTTGTTGTACAATCACGAACTGCAAGAAACGCATGATTCCGCCACACTTCCTTTGTGTGATTGGTTAAGCCGCCGATAGCAAACCCACAAAGACGACGAGCGCCGTGACGTTGCAATTTTATGACTGCTTGATTGACCCTATAGGATCGTTGCGTTGGCTTCAATTGGATTTAATATAAAACAGAGTACAGTTAACTACGTTCTTCACTGAAGATTGGCGTATATATTTTTTTGTTCTATGACAGTTCTAAATCGGAGAATTTCGATTTTTCTGATTTGTGATGAAAACCGGCTTCAAATATAACTTTCCTTGTTTATCGGAACTTAAAAAAAAAGAACGATTTTTATTTTAACATAATCTAAGGAAATGTTAGGGTGCAATCTCGTGTGAATGGGCCTGAACATAACGTGACGTAAGCAAACGGTGCTGTGTGAACGGGCCTTTACTCGCTGTTGAACCTAGCCACGTGCTTCTCAGTTAGCCCTTATTGCGGCGCGCGGTGCAGGGAATTGTGGGGCCGTTCAGACGTACGCGCATTGCACTCTGAATTCAAAACACAAGTAAAACAGAATGAATGGAACAAAGCCGATACGTTCCCTTCTTTATGATCCCTCTGCATGCGTTGTGTTTTAAAATATTGCAAAACGTCGAGCCACCGTGAGCCACTCCTATGCATAGGTTCTCCTTCGCATGACGTACATTGGAATGCCGTAATGCGACGGAAAAAAAACCGATGGGGGGCGTTGCACATTGATTCAGTCATTATTTTTTATACGCTCAAAGTTCTTCCTTGGAGAACATTTTTGGAATGGTTCTATTCGGTGCACTGAAGCTTCGTATCATGGACCTCTGATTTTCGCGCGACTACTGCACGCTGACGTCAAAACCCGGTAAGAGATATCATTTCATTTATCTGAGCTCTGTTTTAGTTGTTGCGCCCCTATATGTCGGGTTCCGTGTTTTCCGAGTTTTATTTTTATGAGATCTAAGAGGTGTCTTTTGAACTTTATTTTTCGCTGAAACGTTTGAGCTTTTCGGAGCTTATTGTTGCTAGGTTACGAATTCATAGAAATTCGGAGATTGCATTTTGTCGTGTTTCCCATTTTCCGAAATTCAGAATATCAATAAAACATCCGCCGTCACAAAAGTATTGCAAATTCATAGAAGGTCGATTGTCTCGAAAAAATATTTCTTCACCTGGATTTGTCATTGATGTCCTAGGTATTGGCAATACGAACTGTCCCTGAGGAAACGTACAAGCAAGTGTTACTTGAAAAAAGGTGGATATTTTAAAACCTCTAAGCCCTGGACGTAGACGCTGGAAAGCATAGAAGCTTGTACTGCGCCGCCCCCCCCCCCTCACCATTCCTCTTATGAAATGTATGAGCGCCTAACTTTTCACCAGTATAGAAAGACAACCTCGTGCCCTAAAAGGCCCAAAGCTCAAGTCTCAACTGAAAAACGAAACAAGGGCTTTTCTCGTGACCCATAAGTACAGTCACCTTTGTCCGAAACAACCTTAACGGAGATTAACGGTGAACACTCTTTGGTCAATTGTTCGAGTTTTTAAAATATACTTGTGTGCTCCAGTGTTGTGCCAAATCGTCAACAAAACTATTCAAGATAACATACAAAGTACCATTAAATATTTTTAGAGTAGTATTCAAGTTACTTTTCAAGATTCAAGATAGTACGAACTATCTTGAGTGGAGTACACATAATTTGGAAAAAGTTATTGAATTACATTTGAAGATACTTGACAAGTATGTTGCAAGCTAATACAAGAAGAAAAAAGCTAGAAAGGGGTGTTCTATTTTTGATGACTTCGCTGAAAATGGGAATTTGTTGCGATATTTATGACTTTCACAAAGAATTTAGCTGCAGCAATATAAGTTCACCTTGAAATAATTCAGGATATGCAATCGAAACAAAATATGGCGAACCTATACGTGTGTATTATGTACCACATGTTTTGTATGACCTCCCAGACAAGCTTGTTTCTGTAGCTTCTAGGCAAAATCTCAGGAAATCGTTCAATCGTAAGATTTTTTTTTCGTTTGTTATGTACTTTATTTTGTTGTCCTCACTAATTGTACTTTGGTTCGTTAATATGTGGCAGTTGCTTTGTAGATGCGGAGCATCTCTTGCTCATGGCGTCTATGTCCTGCGGCCTTGTAGTCCGCAGCTCGACGACTAGCGGCACGCGCTTAACTCTCCTCGCTTCCTCTCTCGTCCATACACTTGCGCGCTCTACTCTCCCTCCGTTCTCTCTCCCCTCTCTCTACCAGCTGCGTGCACTGCGCGTCCGTTCGCTTCTCCTCACACCGCGCGCGCACGCGCAACTCTCCTCCTCTGGTCTCCTCTCCTTCAAGTGTGAAAAAAATAAACGGCGAGCTGCGAGCGTTCCAAGTTTCTCTGCCGCGAGCCGCGACGAAGGCTCGCGTAGGGGCTGACGCTAGGGCAGTCGGTGGCGCCATCTCTCGACGTCAGCACGCAACTGACTCTTTCCTCGGAACCAACACGATGCTCCGCATCACCCCATGGTTCCCCTCGGGAAGATGGTGTAATTTTTTTTATTAGTCTTTTAAAGCAGTAGAATGTTTTTTAATTACTTTATTTTTATTGTTTTCACTAATTGCTTTGGACCTAATATGTTGCGTTCCTTTGATTGTTTTGCTTAATCTTTTTGTGATCTATCTAAGGTGTTACTCTGTAGATATGTTACTTTGAATTTAAACGCTTTACATAAGTATCCATAATTTAAAATTTACCGAATCATCGCTCCCTGCCGAGCTAGTACCTAGCTGGGCAGGGAGCGAAGATTCGGTAAATTTTAAATTATGAATAGCTCCTGAGGCTTCCGCCAGCTCTTTATTGTACTCTACAAGAACATGTATGTTGCAAACTATTCAACTCCTCACCTAATGGTCGCCGAAATATTTTAAAAACAAACGGGACTCGTGTATTGCAGACATGGCCCCCGCCGTGTTTTAATTTGACGGCAGGCTCGGCTCATGACTCATTCCGCAATAAGTCGGCAGTATACCTCGACGCGATTCGGAGGACTTGACATCTATTCCAGCATTGCATATCCCTAACAGTGGAATTTGAAGTTGATCAGGCAGCCAGACTTATTGATGAGTACGCGTTTGAACGACACGCGTGCACTCTCAGGAGAAACATCTACTTGAGGACAGAAGCCTCTGTCGCTGATCTACAATTAAGAGCGAATACTTTGTACCCCAGTCAGAAGCGATAACGAGCAACTGTACCAGACGGATGAAGCACTCAATTTTTCGATTCCACGAATGGAGTGACAGCTATCATCATCGTTTCCTAGCGGAGAGTGGCTAATTCTATTTCATTTAAAAAAAATATGGTTTATATTTGCTATGATATCTAATAAAAGTAGATATATTTTAAAGCTTTAAATGAACTTAACAACGGCCCATGAAATTTTTTTTTAATGTTTCTCTTTACCTCTTACTTTTCTGACTCATCGTGCGCGGTGGCGCCAACTGGTGCCGGTGCGCCGGCGCGCCGGGAACTCGGATGATAGTTTCAAGGATAATTTAAATTTAATCCTATACCCACATCCACTCCGCAATGCCATCAAGTTTGAAAGCATAAAATACGTCATCTACCCGCATAACTCTCAAACCCTTAAATTCTATTGATCTGTCCGTAGCCGCCGCCTTGCCAGGTTCAAGTAAAAATCGCAAAATATATGCGCGAGTGAAAACTTTATCTGTTTGCCGCTTTAGAGTATTTTTTTTATTTTCCTATTGATTACTACTAAAGTTTCTGCGATGCAGGAAAAAGTTCAAAATATTTGAACGTTGCGCATGACAAGCACTAAAAATACTTCCTCAATACAAAAAAAAAAGAAGTCAGGAGATGAAAAGTTTACACAAAGTTAAAGTCTTTATGAAGCACGGCAAGTTTGAAATTATTTGGAGTATTATTTTTCTTTGCTCGGAGCGATGGCAAGGCTTCGCTGAGTGCGTCATCGGCGTCGAAAAGATTGCGTTTCTGGGAGACATAATCGACAAATAAGGTATGAGGCCATGCCCATCGCTGATCAAATGCTTGTTGGAAAGGCCAGTGCCGGACGACAAGCTAGTGGTTGAAAGATTGGCTAGGCGTGGTCAATTATTTCAGCAATTTCTTACCGTCCTTGACTCAGACAACAACACTTCTAAAAAGTTTGGTCACGCAAGACACTGTTTATGAATGGACAGCAAATCACGCGATAGAAGGAAGCAACTGGGTGACAGCCCAAGCAAGCAGCCGCAGTTGGCAGTATTCCACCCCGCAAAAACAACAAAAGTGTCCTGTGATGCGTAACAAAACGGGATCGGCGCGGCGTTGCTGCAGTATCACAATGACATGTGAAGGCCGGTGGCGTACGCCTCTCGAACACTCACGGAAACACAGCAGCGATACTCGTAAACAGAAAAAAGAGACAATGGCCACCTTGTTTGGCTGCGAAAGATTTAACCACTTTGTGTATGACCGGAAGATTACCGTCAAGTCAGATCATCGCCCTTTACTCGCAAAAAGCAATTTGCGACATGCCACGGAGGTTGCAACGTTACTTCTACGGTTGCTGCGCTACGATATTGAAATGAAAATTGTTCCAGTTAAGCAGCCCTTCCTGGTCAACATGCTGTCAATAGCCATGGTCAGAGGTGACATGGGTGATGGTGACAACCGCGATGACGTAGAAGTACGCGCTTTAAGTGTGGTTTCTTCACTCGCCAGCGACTCGCATGAAAGCCGTCGGCTGAAGAAACGGCGTCAAGAGAACTCTCTAAAAAGTGTGCTTCACACTTGGAAACCGGAAACCTAGTCGAAACCCAGTGGAAATCATTTAGTGGGCAGCTTATGCAAGTTAAGGGAATCCTCCTGAGAGGCAGGCAAAAGATGACTAGAGAGATTGCGGAAGCATTCCTTATTTGTAAGCACAAAGATAGGTGTGTCAGCTCTCCCTCTATTTGTTTATTTGGTTATGAACTTGCTTTCATCAGCAGTTTTCGACACAATGGTCAGTTGATATGATGTGACGTACGTGATGTAACCTGACTGGATGTATGTGAGCACGACGGTGGGCGTCTTTTTTAGAAATTAAACAATTGAAAGTCAGCGCTCCGTGTGTGTACATCTTCCCTGTCCGTGTTTCTTTGCGTTGTTCTTACCATTTAAAAAAACAACAACAAGACATTAACCTGCTTCATGGTCCAACATAGCCACCCCGCTTCATGTTCCAGTATAGCCAGCTACACGTCGGACTCCTTACACACGGTTGGATCATGACTCCCCTCCCCCTACACTTCATCAAACCGACGTGACCTCGCAGCATGGAGGACACCTGACCACCTCTATATGTTTCCAATGCAACACCATTGGAAATATCGTACACTACTCCCGCAACCATTGGAACAACTGCCCATGCACGTTTACATCCAGCACTTGACGGTCCTGGTTCGGTCACCAGCTCTTCGCACATTCCGGCCCCCATCGTCAGAATGGCGGACAGTTCACCGCTCCTCCTCGTTACAACAGCTCGCCATCTCCACGTCACCGCCAGTAAATGTCCCTGGCCTCCCGCTACCCCATGTACAGGCCCATGTCCCATGTCAATAAAAAATAAGCAATGCAGCTTCTCCAGTATCACTGGCAGCAAATCCACGTCAACAACGTTCACTGACGCCCTATAATCAGGTTTTTGTTACAGTCGACAATGTTGAAACAACATCCCTCGTCGATACTTGCGCTGCAATTTCCGTTATGAGGGAGGATCTGAGACGTCAGCTACGCAAGGTCTTAACGCTACCGGATTCCACATCACTTCATGGTGAGGACGGTTGCCTAAATCGTTGTCTTGACATGTCCAGTGCACGTATTCCTCTGAAAGATAAGACCAGGTCCGTCCTTTTACAGTCATTCCGAATTGTCCTAATGGATTGATTCTTGGATGGGACTTCCTATCCGCCCACAACGCTTGTATATATTGTGCAATAAGAAAGATTGAACCTAATGTTTCCGCTTCTAACGAGCCCCAGGACCTCGTCCTTTGCAAGCTGTGTTTTGTGGAAACTTGCCTCATCCCACCATTAAAAGAAGTCCCCATCAAGCTGATACCCGAAAATCCTACAGTCGGTGGAGACTACGTCGTATTTCCAAACATATACATCATTTTCACCAAGCAACTTAGTATAGCATGTTTCTATCCCTGATGGTTCCACTTCCATCTGGGTGGTGAATCTCGGGCATAGCCGACAACTACTACCCAGAGGAACCTCTCTTGCTGCCACATCGCAGTTGTTTGAAGAAATACTATCGGTTATTACCGACGACGACCGACCAACTTCAAATTCAAGTCCGCCGTTGACCTCCGATCTCGTTCAACTGGCAAAGACGATTGCTTTTACGCTAGACGGGACGCAAAACATCTACAGAGCCTTCTATCGAAATATCACGATATCTTAGATTTGCCAGCCCATACTCTCAGCCGATTATTCGCAACTTTCAGCGATGGTGGTACCGCGGTGTGAGAATCACGCTCCCTAGCTCCTGGATGATCGGCTTCACAATAAAGGTGCTTGCCAACACCTTCCTCGTGTGAAAAAATAAACTAAAGCTCTAATACAGCTACAACATAGCAAAACTGTAATTACTCATGCGTCGCAGACCCAGCCTCGTACTGCTGTTCTACGACGATCATCCAGATGACAGCCATTTTGACAGGCACCAGTGCGCCCCCTATAGGTCGTGAAAGTTGCGAATACTTCGTTTCAGCTTCGGTCCAGACGCAGCCAAAGCTACAAGCGCGAGCTCCGGGCTTTCAGCATCCCTGCCAAGCACGCGCGCTCGTGCAGTGCAAGCACTGTTCTGGGCCACATGCTCGTGCTTGTAGCATCGGCTGCGTCTGGACCGAAGCTGAAACGAAGTATAGTCACCGCCTGTAGGGCTTTAGGTAAGGTCAGACCACCATATGAGGCATCGGGACACACTGTCGATGTATCAAAAGAAAGTATATTAAAAAAAAACTAGCCAAACTAATTACAAATGTACAGTTGCAATAAAGAGGTTCATCTCACAATCAGTCCCCTTGATGATAGGGTTGGCAGTTGACCTCAGCCTTCGGGCTCTTGGTCGATCGTCGAAGATCGTCAATGCCGGACCTGGTCAGCTCACCGTCGAAGTTCGTCGCTTCGGGGATTGGTCTGCTCACCGTCGAAGTTCGTCACTTCGAGGATTGGACTGCTCACCGTCGAAGTTCGTCGTTTCAGGATTGGACTGCTCACCGTCGAAACTGTGGTTCAGCCCGCCGGTGGCTGCTCGGAGCATCGCCGAGCGCAGCCGGTCGCTTGTTCGGATCGCAGTCGAATAGTGCTTGCCGCGAGCTCTTCCAGCCCGAGCCTTGCCGCTCTTCTTCCACCTCTTCTTCTTCAAAAGCTTACAGCATGACACCGCCAAACACCACATTGACACCGGGACCTACCCACCTTTACATTACTGACCTTATCGAGTTTTGGTAAGCGAACGTCGCATAATACAAACCGAGGAGAACAAAATGCTTTCTCGAGACATCATACAATCATACACCCGTCTTCTAGTCCATGGTCCTCCCCTGCGGTTTTGATCAAAACTAAAGATGCGTCCTGAAGTTTCTGCGTCGATTACCGTAGGCTGAACACGATCACGAAATAAGGTGTGTACCCAATGCCCCGCATCGATGGCACCCTAGAATGTCTGCACGGTGCCAAGCACTTTTTTCTATCGACCTTCATTCAGGGTATAGGCAATTTAGTGGGGACGACACTGACAAGCAAAGGATGGCTTTCATCACTCCAGACAGCCTCTACCAATTTAAAATCATGCCGTTCGGTCTGTGTAATCCCCCTGCAACATTTGAGCGAATGGTGGACTGCCTTTTGAAAGGTTTACGGCGGGAAACATTCCGGTGCTACTTCGACAACGTTACTATCTTTTATAGCTCGTTTTCATCCATCTTGTACGCTTGGATCAAGTACTGAATCCCTTCAAAGAAACAGGTCTCCAACAAATCTCGTCAAAGCGCCGATTCGGCAGCTCCCAAATTAAAATTCTAGGTCCCTTGGGCGACATGCGTGGCGTTCAACCAGACCCTGACAAGATAATAGCCGTCCAACAATGTCCGACATCTCATTCACCAAAGGATATCCGGAGTTTTCTTGGCCTGTGCTCCTCCTTGCAACGATTTATTCACCAATTTGTTGAATTGCTCGTCACCTGATAACCTCCCTCAAGAAAAAAACAGCCGCTCTTCTCCGGAACAACGAACTGCTTTCACTCGTTTGAAGGTCGCCTTAAAGGACTACGGAAACCAAAATCTGGAACTAATTTCTTTGCTTCAACATGATGTAGGTGGCAGTAGAACCTTATAAACATCGATATTTTGTGATATAATGCAAGAAAACATATTTTAAACTAAATTAAGCGATGACCTTCGATGGAATGTCGTGACGGCATCGGCCTCCAACGGCAGCGCCAATACATGGGAAGTACAGTCTCCGGCAATATGAAGGACCCGCTGGAAGCGCGTGGCCGAGGCGGTGCTGACGGCGCTGCGAGCGCCTGGGCAATCCCATTCTGCTTCGAGGGGGAGGGCGCTCACTCGGGGCTCAGCACAATCTGATAAGCGCGTTGCGCTTTAGCTGAGCCCGAGTGAGCGTCCTTCCCTCGAAGCAGAATGGAATTGCCCGGAGCGCTCGCAGCGCCCCCGCCAGCCACCGCCTCGGCCACGCGCTCCCAGTGGGTCTTTCATATTGCCGGAGAGTGTACACTCACTGGTACAGATTACCCAGGATAAAACGTAATACCGGAGGTTTGGCGAAGAAAAGCCAAATCACAGTTGGCCACC
>JAZHYW010009773.1:0-64078 GCA_037355805.1 Ixodes ricinus
GAGGAAGAAGAAGACGCCGTTCCGAGTGGACGTGTTTTCATGTTCTCCGCCGAAAGTTCCAAATCGGCTTCTGGCCGAGTTATTCCGTCCACATCTGAGTCTTCTTCTGCCAACAGTATGGATGCGTACCGTATTCTGATGCCCCGTTTGCCTTCAGGTAACGTCGTTCTCAATTCTCTGTTCCTTCACGCGGACATGGCTGCCCGACCATATCGTGCCCCGGATTTTAGGGATGCCATCTGTTCTATTATTGACCCAAAAGACATTATAAGTCTCGGACAATACCAGATGTCACACGTGTGGATGATCACGTGCACAAATGCTCTAGCAAAGGCCAAACTGGCCTCACGCGAGGAGCTTACCGTAAAAGGGAAGAGATGTCTCGTCATCGACCCCGAAACGAAAGACGTCAAGCTTAAGTTGATGTGGCTGCCGAGCCACATCGAGGATCGAAGAGTTGTGGAAGCGTTTCAACCGTACGGAAAGGTGATCTCCATCGAGCGAGAAAAATGGAGGGTCCCAGGGATGGAAACTATGGAAACCATGAATAGACACGTAACGCTGTCGCTAGCAGAGGGCGTGTCCTCCTCCAAGATTCCCTACCTGCTGATGGTCTTCGGATGTCAGTGTTTCGTAATCCTGCCGGGTAGACCTCCGCTCTGTCTCCGGTGCAACAGGGTTGGCCATATCCGTCGCTTCTGTCGGATACCGCGATGCTCGGGCTGCGGACGCTTCGGACATTCCCCAGAAGACTGCGTACTTACGTACGCAGATAAATTGAAGCAAGGAACAACTCGTGGGGAAGAAACATCGACGGAGCTCCTCATGGACGTCAGCGAAGTGGTTGAGCCCACGGGTGAGATCCCTCCTCCCGCTGATTATGAGGGCAAACCAGCTACTGACCAGTCACCTCCTGAGCCTGAAGTAGAAACACAAGAAGAGTCTGGCCAAAAGGTTCCACCTATCCCTGGCGTGTTGGTGTGCTCGGGTTCCTCCACGACGTGCGAAGTGTCACCTGACTTTCCGCCCCTGCCTCAGGTACCCGTAGACGAAAGCACCCTACCCACGACCCACAGCACAACTCATGACACGACCGACAACGCCTCCCGTGACACGACCCTTGAAAAACCAACCTTGACTGCACCTGAAGAAAACGACGTGCAGGAAATACCATCCCAGAGCCTGGTTCACCAGGAACCACGCATGGATGACACGCCTGGTGACGGCTCATTTGCTCGATCAAAGCTCTTTGATCGAAAGCAGGTAGGCAAGCGCCAAAAGCCTTACACCAAGCATGGAACAGGTTCCACACCGTGTAAAAGCATCCCTCTGACCGATCATCCCCAACCATAGACTGTCATGAGTAGCGCCCGTCCACTTCGAGTGGCCACCCTAAATGTTAGAGGTTTAAAGTCTAAAAGAAAACAGCATCAACTTCTCCAGCTTTTACACCACCAACAGATAGACATCCTTGCTGTGCAGGAAACTAAGCTTTCAGAAGAACATGAGACCGATGTTGCCTTGGAACCTTTCCTGGCTGATTTTGAAATTTGTGTAAGCCATGCTTGCGGCACCTCAGCAGGATGCTTTCTGTTCTTGAAGAAAGCTAGAGACTTTTCCTCCATTTCCCTGACCATCGATCAGGAGGGGCGCTTCATTTCCTGTGACTTAAAGTATGACGGCGAGGATTGGCGGTTTATGTGTGTGTATGCCCCTAATACAGTATCGGCTAGGAATGTGTTTTTTTCTTTCGTAGCTCACCATTTGGTAACAGACAGGAATATTATTCTTTTTGGAGATTTCAACTGTGTATGCAATATCCGAGATCGTTCGCAGCCAACGTCAAGGTATGATTCAAGCGCAACTGTGCTGGGATCAATCGTTGCAGACAACAATCTTGTAGACATTGGTGACCACAAAAATGGAGACTTGCATTACACACACTTTCAAAATTCAGCACATGCTCGCCTTGACAGAATTTACGTTCGCGGAGAATTATTCGCTAAAATTAGTGATTATAATGTAAAACCTATTTTCTTTTCTGATCACTGTCTGGTGTCAACATGTATTGGGGAGAGAAAACTGTCATCTTTTCGCCCCCAATGGAAACTTTGGAAATTTAATGTCACACTCTTATCAGAGAAACGTTTCTCTATTCGCATTCCGGATATTCTCTCATCTGTGCTATGTCTCCCGATGCTTTCCATCTTTGCTAAGTGGGATATGTTTAAACAAGACGTAAAGAACTGGGCTATAGAGTATTCTAGTCTTCTTGCGTTTGAACGAAAGGAAGACCGACGAAAACTACTTAACACACTTACTACATTATATGAGCTCGAATCTTTGCGTCCAGGAACTTACACAGAGGACATTAATATAACCAAAGCACAGCTACAGCGATATGATGCAGAGAAGTACAGAGGAGCAGTCATTCGTTCGCGATCGGAGAGGTTTCTGCTAAAGGAACCCCCTTCGCGGCGATCTTTAAATGACGAAAGACAGTACGCGCTATCAAAACAAATCCTAGCAATTGACCACGAGGGCACTACCGTGTCTGACACCCCCGGCATCTTAGACGTCTTTCTTGAACATTACAACAACCTCTTCGGTAAAATAATATCAACAGGAGACGAGACAGGCGCAGAAGAGTTACTTTCACTTTTACCAGTCTTATCAGAGGAAGAAAGAACTATGATAGACGGTGACCTAACATTAGAAGAAGTGCGAAATGCCATAAACGCACTACCCGCGAACAAGACACCTGGCCCTGATGGTCTGGGTGCAGAGTTCTATAAAACATTTATTGACTTATTAGCTCCAGTGCTGCTTGATGTATTCCGCGTCGGATATAAAGAAAAAATGCTTCCGCCTACCTTCTACCAAGGTCATACTGTCTTAATACCAAAGAGCAAAGACGAAGCAGTGTTGAGAAAAGCTGCAGGCTACAGACCAATATCATTATGTAACGTTGACTACAAAATATTTGCAAAATTACTCACCGAAAGAATTCACGTGGTAGCTCACAACTTAATTGGAGAACACCAGACTTGCGGAATACGGGAGAGAACTATTCAGACTAATGTGCACATTGCCAGGTCTGTACTCGACTGTGTGACTGAAGGCAATGACCAAGTTGCATTAGTACAAATCGATCTTTCAAAGGCCTTTGATAGAGTCAGCCATTCATTTTTGTTTCAAGTCCTTGCCCACCTCAATATCGGAGACACCATCCTCTCCGGCGTTAAATTATGTTACAAGGACTGCTCCACCAGGATCATAGTTAATAACACTCTCTCCGATCCGATTGCTATTAGGTCTTCAGTCAGACAAGGATGTCCTCTATCTCCACTTCTATTTGCCTTATACTTGGAACCGCTTTGCCTGAGCGTGCTGACAAACCTCAATATTCGTGGGTACCAATATTGTTTCTCCGAAGTGAAGTTGTTGGCTTATGCCGACGACGTTGCCATTTTTTGTGCCGACAAAGACAGTGTAGAAGAAGCTCTACGCGTAACGCAGAAATTTTGCACAGTCACCGGTGCGTCGGTCAATAATGATAAGTCCAGCGGATTTTGGCTAGGCATGTGGGGAACAACACCATCCAAATTTGCAGGGATCCACTGGAATCAGCCATCAATAAAATACCTTGGCGTACCCCTAGATCAGGCCAGGAACAGTGGGCCATATTGGACGTCAGTTGCCACAAACATTAAACGGAAAATAGATGCCTGGAGGGTGCGAAACCTTTCCATTTTTACTAAGGCTGCCGTGTGCAATATTTTCCTTACGTCTAAACTTATGTACGTGTTACAAGTCCTCCACTGTGCCCGCTCACGTATACAAGCGTTCCATCGACTTTTCGCGACTTTCATTTGGAGTTCCTCGTGGGAACGGATGAGGCGAGACAATTTATTCCTCCCCTTGAGTGTGGAGGGTTGGGTCTTGCCCACTTATTTGTCCGTCAACTCGTATCTAGATTATTTTTCTTTAGGAATATCAGACATCCGCTACTGGCCTCGCTAGTTCAGACGAAGCTTGCGCCGCATTTGCCCTTTTTGATAGTTTCAACGACGGATGACGTTTCGTGTGTTCTAAGAGGATTTTGGAAAGAAGTTGTAGACACGTTGTTGTTTTTAAATGTTCGATTTTCTTTGGAATACTTGTTTAGTGTTTCTAGAAAATGTTTGTCTCAGGCCTTAGTTGAAAATTTTTTCACACTACCGATTTATAGATCAAGGTTTAATGACAGCCCTGGACAGGACGTTTTGAAAAGAGTTAAAAAGATGTGTGTATCGCCTACTGCAAAAACATTTTTCTTTCAATTACACACTTCCACACTTCCGGTTAAAGCATGGCTACAGGAAAGAGGGTTTTTCGTTCCATGGTCTATTAACTGTCGATTATGCAACAAACCGGAAACCATTGAACACTGCTTCATATACTGTAATGACGCAGTGTATTTTTGGGACGTTCTCCAACGAACACTGAAAAAGGATATCGACTTCACAGAACACAGTATACGATTTCTCCCCGTTGAACAACATGGAGTTGTCCCTTACGATTTATTTATGCTTCTTGGGCTGCATAGTTTGTGGAAGTGCCGGATGATCGACAGAAATGCCGAACAGCCCCGTACGACCAGATCGCTTTTCATTGAAGAGGTAGCGAAAGTGCGGAGTGTGTACGAGGCCCGCCCACCGGTGCCAGATTGGTTTAGCCTCTTTGACGCGTGCTTAAACCTACCGCACTTTTAGATTGTGTAAATATGTAAATATCGCTGTTTATGCGTTGGGTGAATGGTAAATTCTAGCCAATGTAACCTTTTACTTTGTACAGAACTACTAAAGATGTGTGTTTGTCGCCCCACGTGATTCACGTGCGCGTGTGTGAGATTCTGGTGACTGGTGGCCTGTGCCTGTGCTCCATTGGTTAGCATGTGTGGGTGGGACTCTACGTGCCATGTTGTGTGCGGTGGACTGTGACTTTTGGACATTTTGTGTTGTTTGTGTGTGTACTGTTGGACTTGGCTGAATAGCCATTAGTAAATTTCCATTTATTAAAGAAAAAAAAAAGGGGAATCGGTGGCCGAGTGGGCTAAAGCGCACACCCAGCTCGACGCGCGTGGAGCGAAAGCTCGCGCTGCAGAACCCAGGGATCCTGGGTTCGAGCCCCACCCCTGCCCGTTTCGATCTGGATGAGCATCGTACCGGCGTGCGGTCGTGTATCACTACTGCGTGGTGCACGTTAAAGACCCCAGGCTAGCGGTTGTACTGCACTGGCTAAATTGCTCATCTACAGCGAGTGACTCGTCGCAACTTTAAATGGCAGACCAACTACACGCTGTATAAACATACACACAACCCAATTTTTTTGGTCTTTCCAATGGCCCTTGTGAGAGCTACAACAATCTGTGCGAATCGAACGTCTGTAGATGGCTTCCAACCCCCGTGTCTCTTTCAAAAAAAAAAAAATAATTACAAGTGCAGAAAGAGTTGAGTGTCATCATTGCATGTGTGCAAGGAATCCCCATGTCGGTTGCCATTTTTCGCTCGCTATCACTGGCAGGAAGACTTGCATTTTAAGCAGGTAACCTAGAAAGCCTACAATAACGAGCATTTGTATCGTCCTTTTACAGTATTTGTTTCGCCCCGTGAAACACCTTGTAACCAGCTGCAGACGATTACTGCAGTCGTAACAGTACACCTGTGCCTGCCTATAAGGTAAAGAAGACACTGAAGGAAATGCCCCTCTTCTATCCCTGAAATATCACCCAGAGAAAGATCTGACTTGGTGATGTTGTGCACCAGCATACCTGTGCTGCATTTGACTTAGTATGTAAGATGGTACATAACTCGAATCCAAAGTTACTTTATTGCCCCAGCATGAGAATGACAGTGATCTAAGGGTAAAGTGTTTTAACATGATTTTTTTGATTGGTTGTTTACATTCTTTTTTACAATGATGCGAGGGGAGCTATAAAATTAAGCCTCAAATGGGAGAATATCTCGAACAAACTGTGCTAGCTTTCCAATTATGTTTACAACATCGAGACACGATAATCACATTTGCCCAGACCTCGCAGCAGTAACTTGTGTGAGAAAATATGTTTCCGGTATGTAGTGAAGCCCCTGAGGTAAGAAAGGTGTGGACACAAATGAAAACAGCTATCTCAAAATAAACTGTACAGGCCACAACTATTGTCGATTAGCGTCTTATTATAAACTTTGGGACAAGGCAGCTGTTATCAATGCAATTCCTCATTTCACGCTGCACGAAAGAAAACATATAACTCAGTGCTGGAGGCAAATAACACTTGCAAAGCGGCAGAGCAGATGGTAGAAATGTGGCCTCTCGGTGACTTATAGATAAAAAGCAAGAAGAAACGAGGAATTTAAACATGCACTTCCACAATGCGCAAAATCTCGCACAAACAATACGTCTAAAAAAATCTTTTCGCGTTAAGTGAATTTGAACCACCGCCACCGAGACGTCGGTATCGCCAAAGCAGCGCCTTGTATCACTCGTCCACGAAACGCGCGGAGTAACATATTTTTTGGTGTTTTTTCTTGCGCACTACTTCAGTATCTTTCTCAGCGTTACAAGCGGCGAGATGTTTTGGTGGCGCCCTCTATGGTTCCCTCTCGTGACGTTATTACCTTGAAAAACAAGTTCGAGGGTGATCGTAATGAGCATGGTGGAAGCCTGAAATTATAGCGCTCTGAAACCAACACTGCAAACACCGTCAAAACTGAAGTTCTTACATTACTTTTACTTCCGTTCATGAGAAAGCCTTTGGCGACGTCATTCGGTCAATCGCGGAAGGCCGACCACAGCGAGGCTTTCGATCGCGCACGTTGCGGCACGCGCTCGTATCGAAAACAAAACTTCGTTCTCGAACTACATCAGCGGCGAGACGAAACAGACTGCTCCCAGCTTCCAGCTCTCAGCTTCGAGAATCGGAAGGCGCGCAGGTGGCACGCGGACACAAGCACTCTATGCTCATCGCATGCGCTTGCACGTTTGGGATCACGTGGACAACCGTTCAGCTAATACCGGGAGGAGAAACTCAGCTAGCGTCATTGTTCCATTTCACTTTGAGGAGTAAAAACAAACAAAACGTGAGAATGACGTAGACATGACTGTGACGTAGTGGCTCAATGTTGGCTACTCCAACTCCGTAGTATTGACTGCGCCGTTGATAGGCATCCTGCGTTGCCCAGGAGGCGCTACGAAAAATGACTTGTTAGGAGCTTGTTTTGGGTAGTACAAACTTGAGCGACTCAAACTGCCACACGTATGAAGCGTGCCTGCTCTGGCGCGAAACCCGATAACAAGAAAAATAGGAAAAAAAAAACGAAAAATGCTAACGTCGAAGCACAGGCCAAAGCTAGGACGATAAGAGTGTGAACCAAGAAACAGCGTATCACGCTTCGCAAAGAAACATAAGGGGAAGAAAAAACAAAAATGTCGGAACGCCAGATGCTCTAACGTCACCACTAAGAGATACGAGACGCGTACCTTAGCAGGTGGTGGCATGAATCCGGAACTTTCGATTGTCTTGTGGCGTTGAATGTAGCCGATTTCGGACGTCCAAAGGTATTTTCCGTTCTTCTGCACTACACAGAAGAGAAAAAATCACCGGCGAAGGCGCCACAATAGTGGGAGTCCCAACCAGGTGAGCTTGTACTACCCAAAACGAGGGCTACCAGTTTGTTCAAAGCTTCAGCGCAGGAGGATCATTGCAGGCTACGTCGCACGCTGAGAGTTAGCAGATTTCGGCGACTTGGCTCATTTGAAAGTTTGCTGGCCAGTTTAATTAATATATAGATGGAATTAGATCGAAATATTTGACATGTGGTCTTCCTAGATGATACGGAAGAGTGCTGGGTAGTTTTCTCAATATCAAAAATGAAGCGGAGTTGCCCTTTAAGCTGAGCTAGTTGGTTCATACTCGAGATAAGCCCAGCTCAACTAAAATAAACATCACACGAAGAGAAGACCACACAGACCGCTGTACTAACAACTGGTGGCGAATTCCGGTGAGTAGATCCGGAGCGCTTCCCAAAATCTCTTGAGGGAGGCGAAATGTCGCTTCGTTGGGACCCGCTCCGAATCGACGAGTGGAAAAATGGACTCGCATTTTTGGAGCGACCCACCGGAATGCGCCCGAGACGGTTGGCCATTCAAAAATGGCCGCTGCTCAAACATGATAAGCCGAAACCAACGTACGCCTCATAGCTGACTGATCTTTTCCCAACGACCAGTGACAACTGTCACTGCTTAGCTAAAGAATTAACACGCCACATTCTAAAAAAAGTGTATCACCTTTCTCCCTTTGTCCTGCATATATATGCACCCCTAAAACTTTACTTCGACGCACAGCCGCACTGTAGTCGAGGCAGACGCCCCAAGTTACACGAGGGGCTTGATAGTAGTGCATGATAACTTACTTATTAAATAGCTAAAAGTACGTATCAAAGACCACAAGAAAGTAGCCGCTGAGAGTTTCGAAGTAGGGCCAAGAAAACCTCTTAACCAAAATATGAGTGAGCGTGAGAAAGATTAAGGCTTTTGAAAACTAATCTAGGCTTACCGCGGTAAGCTCTAACTTGTTGAACGGCACAACACTAGGACATAGGTAGATCTCCAACTTCGTATTTTGCATAGTATTTTAAAGTGGCAGTACTGATAGCATAAACAGCTCGGAATTCCCGTTGAGAGGGAGCTACCCGAAGCTGCTTGGGAATAAGAAACAGCTTGTCCTTGTAAAGCATAAACACGCTGACAACGTAAAACCCAGTGATCCTGGGTTCGATTCTCACCCCTGCCCGTTTCAATCTGGATGTGCATCATTCTGGCGTGCGGTCGTGTATCACTACCGCGTGATGCACGCTTCCCAGACTGGCCTTTCTACTGCACTGGCTCTCATATTTAGCAGAGGCAGCAGTCTCCCATTGGGGCTGACTAACTTCCCGGTATCTAAACAAACACGCAACATTATTTCTTCCCTTCTTTGCGTTAATGATGACGCGACTGACACAGACATGATGTGAAAGGAAACTGCATTTTGAAGCTTTTGTGCGGGTGGGCATAGGGCTCTAGCTCTTCGGCGACATTGTTGTCGTTGTTCTAGATACGTTAACCTTTGTTTAAAGCAAATTTTATAGAGTTTATATAGACGGCGAGTACGAAACCAGAAGGCTATTCGTATCTGCCGTGTTTTACGTGTCTCTTAATGCTTATAAAATTCGCCACGCTCCCTGTAACAGATATGCAGGTAGCTTTAACGAAAACAGAATGAACATAAGACACCTAGTCAGAAAAAAAAAGAACACACCCCGAGATGAGGCAGAAAGCTAGTATCTACTGCATATGCGGCGAAGAAATTCATTTCCAATCAAATAGGCCAAATATTCCTGGGTCTTGTTTTAAATTGTTACATTAGAACGGGATGACCGAAGGAGCATCCAGTAGTTCTAAATTTTTGAAAAGGTGGATTCGAGCCAAGACTAATATCTTGAAACTGTATTATTCTGGGCACTAGAAAGGAAGACATCATACATTTGAAGCGCGTCACGTAATCTAAATTAGATTTTACATTGAAGTGGATAAAATTTAATAAGTGTGGGAGCTCCCCACGGCCTCTCGACGTATAGAAATGTCATCAAACTTGCTCCCCTGACAGGAAAAAATTAATCTTTAAATTCAGAGGATGCGTTTATTACGCTTCCACTTTGCCGTTGGTCTGGCTTTCTTCGAATGAATTAAGTTCCTGAAATTAAACCATACTTCACTCTTGAAAAATATTATCCACAGTCTTCGAGTTGATGAGGCATTGAAATGCGCTGAGAAAACTAATAATCGGTCTTCCTTCTAGGAAGGCGCCCCGTTTTTTGACACTATCGGTGGAACATGATCGATGACTCTTCTCATTTGGTAAGCAGATTAATATATAATGAAATACTGGAGCACCGAGAGAATTGCGCTACAGCATACACAGTGAGAATATTGCTTTGCTGCATGGCAGTGCATGCTCAACTCAGGGGAACAACAAGGAGCAAAGCAGAACATTCACCCCAGCCGTCTTCACTTTCCCGAGATCTCCCCGTCTGGCTCCGTAATGGGCGCGATTCGGGAACTTTAGAGTTTCCCTTGGCACGGTTGACCGAATATCTTGGATGCATAGGAATATTTCATAAAACAAACGTTCCACGCCGTTTTTTTTTTTTTTTTTGATGTGTATGCGGAGCAGAGTTTTATCTAGGATTTCAGTTTTGGGGAGGAATGTCGGAAATTTTTTGGGGTGTTACAATTTTTTCTTGCTTGGGGATTTACGGTACTAATAGATGAAGGATCCATATTTGAAAAACTTGTTCAATGAACTCAACTAAAATCTTAGCATCAAGAGTTTGTTGCTGCTGAGAGGACAAAAAAAATAGGTGGTTACATATATTTATTACACCTTTTCAAAACGGATCCAGTGGCAAGTTCCGTCGTGACAATGTTTTTGAATCTAGTAGTTGTATATATATATATATATATATATATATATATATATATATATATATATATATATATATATATATATATATATTATATATATATATATATATACGTTTACTGTACCTATAAACACAGTAAAGAACCTAATTATCTTAGGGGGAGATGCGTTATTCCTGGCGGACCACAAATCAATATATTCGGCATGGCGAAAAATTTGAGATACATTGTGGCATTTAAATAAAACAAACTTTAATTATATTCTCTACAGCTGGTGCCAGAAAGTCTAAAAGATTGTAACATAATACTTAAAACGGATGTTTCACATACCATACAGTTTTTATATAACTTGTTCGTGATCGCCACACATCGCAGTCCTCTACACCAAATGTTCCCTTCCTCCCAGTACCGCTCTGTCATGGTTTTTTTTTTGTGGCTTGCCTTTGATGTGGTACTCCACGAAATATAGTTCCCGCAATGGTTATATGTAGATATATAAGACATAAGAAACATCTTAATGTAACCCGAGTGCAAAAAGAAACTTTTACAAGGCACGGCGTGGTTTTTCCCCCCAGATATTACAAGCTCTGTTGATAAACGGACAGTAATTGTCCGTCTCCTCACGCGTGGCGTCTCTAATGTTAGGAATGTTGGCGCCTTCCACAAAACTTTCATTAGGGTATCAGGATGGCCGGGCGCCAGACGAAACATTTATTAGGTAAGGATCCCGTTTATGGTTGAGAACGCTCCCTCTACACCAGCAGTTCCAACAGGAAGAAGCAAGATCTTGTTTGCTGCATGCAGACAGGGCGGGAAACATGGCTTTCCTCTAAACTCCGCACGCAGGTGCCAGCAGTTCTTTCTGCGAAGCCACGTCGCCGGGATATCTTCGGGAGATCTTATATTCGCGGACCATGTCCTCTTCGCTCGCCCCGCACATTTTTGATATTTTTTCTGAAATCTGGAAATACCCCTCTTGATAAGAAAAGTTTTCAAAATGCTCATAAAGCTATATTACCTTGCTAACCTCGATTTGCAAGTTTTTTTTTGCGTTTTTTTTTTTTAGAGCGACTACATAAATTGATTTTTCAACTTCTCCCTCTATGATTTACTACTGAGATGCCCGAAGGTGGTGGACTCATTATTAGAAAATACGAAGACGTTACTCCGCTAGAGTAAAAAGAAAAAAAAAGTTTTCTCCGCTGGGGAACACAAACTGAAGGGGAGAAAAAGGGGAGGAGGGGTTAGGGGTGTATATTGTGGGCGGCCGGGGGGGGGGGGGTGTATCAGTCTCTTCGTGGGGCGGTGTTGTTTGGTATGTTGGGGGGGGGGAAGGGGGCGGGTATAAATCCCTGACTCGTGAAGTCTTGACAGTGTGCGCTGTGTTTTTCCAGTAACGGAAACCAGCATGCAAGGCAAACCATATCTTGCAGAAAAGAACATGGTCCTATTTCTGCTATTTGCCCCTGTATTCTATTTTAAACCTGCACCATAACGCCTGTGCATGCCACTTGGAATGTTTCTGCTTGGAGGAAGCATAAAGTGCTCCTTTAACGCGAACACGGGAGCGAAAAAGAGCTGGTGGAAATTCATCCTTTCGTAAAACTTGGAAGATCTCCCCTTCCCGTGATTTTGTCCTTCGACTTCAAAAGGCTGTTCTTCTTTTCTCTTCATGTTGTACTCTTTGCTTAATTTTCTTAGGCGAATTCTGCGACATGATTTAGCTCTTTGGGGTTTGGCATAAAGGATGGTCCATCAATTCAGCATCCTGAGACTTTGGTCAGGGTACACGTACGTGCTCGATTCAAGCAGTCAACCCTCGCTAACGGCCGCATTTCCGCCTGGTGTGTATTTTTGGCAGTCAAGTGAATTTCTCGAGTACACAAAGACTCGTGTTTCTGACGTCAGACTGAAGCCGCAGCACTAGCTGTGGCAGGGGAGACACTTAGCTCGTCGAAGAACGGGGTCAGGTGCATGCGCAGTGCCTACTGCTTGTCTATACAGACCGGCTCGTTAACAAACAAGGGCTGGTGTATGAAGAGACAACACCACTTAAAGCATTAGCGGCTGTTAGGCTACAAAGACGAATAATTAAATAGGCAAAACGAGAATAAGCCTTCCCTTTCGAGCTTTAAAATTAAACGGAAAGTATTCTCGAACTGTGGGTTCCAAGTTGAACTCCTTAATTGACTGATTGAAAAATGTTTTTTTTTTAATTTTATTATACGGGATGGGTTTTGTTTCTGAAGAGTGTCTTGGAAGCACAAAAAAAAAATTGATTCAACGACCATCATGCAAGAATGAACAAGCGTTGCGAAATACAAATTTTATTTTAAACCTAATAAAAAAAATCATGTTTTGTTTTTAATTTTTTAGGCCCTTTAAAATACTGTCACATACCAACAGCAGAAAAAAAAAACCCAGAGTAAAAGAAGACAACAATAAGCGTTTGTAGCGCTCCGACACTACTTTCAGTATAGCCGCTTTTCCCACTTTTCTTCTGCCTTTCCGGTGGCGTATACGCGAATGAAATAAGAGGATTCGCAAGCTACATTTTTAGATCGTTAATTAATAACATGATACTTTTTTGTCTACCTTTAAAGCGAGGCCTCACGCGTGCCTAACCGTTCATTGTTACAGACGCCTTATGCCATTAATCCTATTCGACCACGAGCGTTGGTAAAGGGTGCGCGACCTCAGTGCGTCGGTGTAAATGGTATTAGTAATTTTACAGAGCAGTGGTCAACACAAAGAGGTATTATGAAATTAGAGGTTTTTAGAGACATAGTGAAATTTTAGTTTTGGGTATGCTAAGCCGATGGTCAATCGGCTTCGGCGACAAGAGGGCCGTGGTCGCTCTTCCGTAACTGGAACCGCGTGTTTGAAGCGGAAACTATACTGGCACCACCTCCTTACGACTCGGTACTCTACTCATGGCAGTCCGAGGCACTGAGGACACGCAGCGCTGCCAACGAGGCTGCACCAACAGGCAACAGGAACGTGCGTATTTGTTCACATGCTACTCCAAAAATACAGGTAGTAAGCTACATTTACATCTCTTCAATTGTACCCTGTAAGGTATTTAGTTGTTGAAGGCATATCTATAGTGGCTGACAGCTATATATTGACTGAACGCCTCTCACTTTGTGATTCGTTTCTCGGCGGTATTATCGGCTATACCGCAGTTTCATAAAGTGCTTTGGACTCTTTACATCCTCTGTTTCGTAAGCTGCCAGAGGCCAGAGTTGAAATGTCTCTTGAATACTTTTTGCTAATTTGCAGCTCTGTATAGCTGCTGAATGTTTTCCTTTTTCAGTCGGAGAAATAAAATTGATCACCCGTCTTTTTCATAACCCATTTCCTGTGCCTTTTTTTAGAGACACTTGTTTTTCGGTATAAAAAAAATAGAACTTCCTGCAATCTACTTCTTGGTGCGCAATTTCATCGCGTAATGAATTTGCGTGCAAGCAAGGGTGTATGCGGCGTTTTCTAGCAATACTCGCCGGATCCGCGAGTGCTCAAGAGGAAACACGGAACCGGAAATTCGCGGCTGCCGAATCGTGATAGGTTGCGTGTTTGCAAAACATTTTGGAACAGACAAAGAAAAAAAAATTGCGATTCTTTATCTTAAAATAATGCTCTGGAATCGGCCAGCGGCTTCAAAGCTAGAATTGTACTTAGAACAAACAAAACAAAAAAATATACATTTCCGGAACCAGTTGGCATGGCATTTAAAATAGAATCAGGCAGCCCGCCAAAAATAGGTGTGTGCTAAAATTGTAGTCCGGTGCTAACACTCGCCGTCAAAGCATATGAAAAAAAAAGAAAACTACGGCTACGGCTAGCGTTAAAGTGATAAATTTTTTACTCAGTAACAGTAAAGAGAAGTTGGGAAAACGAAACTGTCTCCAATCCTTGGAGTGGCAGGTGACATCCTCAGCTTCGTCAGAGTCCCGAAGAAACTACGTCGCAACAAGTAGGACTGGGCGCTCATTAAACATTTTCACCCGATTAATTGCTACCCTATAATCGATTAATTAATCGATTAATCGTTTGCGTTGATCATCGGGCATAATATCTAAGAGAGTGTCAAAAGTACACATTTTTCTTTTTAATACTTTTTCGTTACGCCATCCTTGGTGGCATTTGAAGCTTTATTTAAAACGTGACGCTGTGACGCCCACAAAAAGAAAACACGGGTAAATAATTTCAACTATAAAATATTTCACGATACGTTTTAGACATTTAATTACTCTGGATTAAAATCACGGGTAGGCTAAAGTGTTTTTCCGTGAAATACAATAGTACGTGCGGCCTCGTAAAATATATAAATACGTACCAAGTACGAAGTGAAGCACTTTCCCTTTCTCATCAACATTTATTACTAAATGTTTGACCGATTAACCGGTTAATAAATTTATCGCCATTAGAGCATTAATCGATTAATCGAAAAGTTTATCGATTACTTGCCATGCGCTACAGTCTAAACGCAATGGCTGCTATTCTAGAAGCGTAAGAGGTTTTCTATTTTCAATACTTTCCTTTCGAATTCGACTAGACTCGATGTTTTTATTAAAGCCGCACTCACACTACTCATACATCATCCAGACATGATGACAATATTATGACCGGGAACGGCTCATGCATGTTCGGCGCCATGTTTCCTTCATAAATATGCATGCTTCGAACGCGTTTACAGACAGTTTTATATTACCTATGTGTCAGGACGCTATTGCAAGAAGGAGACACGCTTCAGACAATACTTTTTTTTGTTGTGTGTGACATATATTAGCGGTGTGACCGCGGCTTAAAGTTATATTGTCACGAATGAGGAGTGATGAGGCGGCGAATGACTGAGTAAACTGAACGCTTTAATGGGGCGAACTTGTGCCCAAAAATAAAAGGAAAAAGAAAGATGACAACAGAGCGTCGCAGGCGTCGAAGGCGGCGAAGCAGCAAGATCGAACGCTCAGGCGAAACTGACCCTGGCTCGCTACGCGAAGCCCCTTATGTACACGTGTGAGCTTCTGGAATAATCGGCGCAAAACGTTCGACGTGTAGAACATTCGCACCTCGAACAAGCACCCGGATTCTCGAATTTGCCCGAACACTAAAATGCAGGAGATAAACAAAAGACACGTCGCTGCCAGGAATCGAACCCTCGCTTTTCGAGTGGGAGGCAGTTACGATAACCGCTAGGCCACGCGCGCTGCCTGCCTACTTGGACAGCTGCGCGCGCGGCAATATCTCGCAAGCTTTTTAAAGAGTCGAATAAAGGCTATGCGGAGAGCAAGTCATCCGCTTCTTCCGCGGAGTTGCGGTGACTTCAGAACGACGCCGAGCTCTGATTGGCTTTGATTGGAAGGAGAGTGGGTAGATCTCAATGCTAGATACCTCGAGGCCTACCTACTATTTTTATTTTTTCAACCAGCCAATAAGAGCTTGGCGTTCCGACATCATCGTAGCTCCTGAGCAAGAAGCAGACGACTTCCTCTAAGCATTGCTTCTCGTTAGCACCTCTCAGAGGCGGAATCTAATTATGTCAGAACAAACTTTAAAAAAGAAGAAAAAACAGCAACAACGGAACTTTGTATCCGCCAGGAAACTGAGGGAGAGGAGGAGGTATACGTAATGATCTTTGTCGTAAAATTAAAATGAAAGGTTTCTAAGTTCTAAATGAAATTATTTATGCAGCACCAGTACACTGTAAACGGGTGGTTGCCGCGGGTTGTACGATGATTAAGGCCTAACCGATCTGGTGGCACTGCGCAGCGACCGACCGATGCGGGTTGGCGCGTGTCCCCATGGGGTTGGTCGCTCTTCCTCCCGTCAGTTGTCGCTGACGCGGAGAGACGCGGACGCCGACGGAAACGCGTAAAAAACGCGTCCATGCGGTTGGACCTTTATGGGCGTTGCAGACAATGATAAACAGTGGTAGAATAGCAAATGCAGGAGGCTTCCGCGCGTCTGCTCGCACGATTAGCAGGTGGTGTCAGACTCCAGACTACGGTGCTTCTGGAACGCGTCTACGACTCGTGTGTGTACCGTGTCCAAAGAAGTGGTTCCTCGATTTCCGCCTGATGACGTCATACAAGTCTTATGTTAGAGAGCCTAGGTTGCAGAGAGTGTCCATCTCAAGCTAGAGACCCTATCTTAAAGAGAGTGTCCAACTGCTAATTCGATGTCACGTGATTTATGGTCAGCGTTTGCAATACGAGCTGCGAGGTGTTTCAGATTGCGTTGATCGTCTGCAAACATCTCTAGCTTTCCTCCTCGCCACGCGACAACTCAGCGCATGCGCACCTGCGACCAATATCCGCAGGAGGCGTCCGCCGTTAAATTGCAAACGCTCCATATGGTTTGCTATGGACCTTCTTTATAAACTACACAGTAAACTTTAAAACACCTAGATAGGTGTAATCGGCAATTTATTCAGTGTATCTATCTTACCTTTTGATAGGTGTTGTTACACCTCATGAAGCAACGTTGTCTCCCTTCTTTATAGGGCCCGACATTTCCTTGTTGTGTCAACTTCTCTAGAAAGGAAATACACACAGCCTTGAAGAGCACTTGAGCTACACATGATATTTAATTTTTTCAATTGTTAGAGAGCGCTCTAAAGATAGAAGTAACATGCAAAGAGTCGTGTGCCGCTGAAATGCTATACAAGGCTGTTTGTATTTGCTTTTTTAAAAGACAAAGGTTGATATAACAAAGAAATGTATGGTCCTATAAAGAAAAGTAGCAACATTCAAAGCGCCACACATCTACTTTACTTTCCTTTGAAAACAGAAAAAAAAAACAGTTTCGTCGAGGTTTCTTTTTTTGTTTTGTCAGTCAAGGATGCCCAGATATTTGGGCAGAACCCAAGGTTATTTAATCCAGTAAATTTTTCAGAGTACATGTGTTGCACTGCACAGAAGAGTTAAAGGGACCATGAAATACATTTTCGTGTGGGATAAATTGGGACTTTACTAATCGCATATCGTTAAGTGCGCCAAAATAAAACTAGTGCACAAGCGTAGAAATCATAAAACACTGCTTTTCAGTACGAAAATTTAAAAAAGAAGAATTAAAGCGGACTATTTTGTACCTCCTTTCCCTCGAAAGCTCTCCGCCTTTTCACTCTGATGCATCCGCGGTGTCCGAGCACGTCAACCGAACCCAGCTTACGTATTGCACACGAGCACTGTGTAACGTGGACGTCAACGATCAATCCGTCGACGAATGATTTGAATTCGCGTTCGTGGTCAATAAGTGCCTTAACGGAACCGGCACTTATCATCACTTGAGAATGACAAGTTCAATGGTGTGCTTCAAAAGCACGGTGGAAGCTTGGAGTCATCGCCTCCGGTGCCCAAGCACGTTACGACCACGTGATTTCTCATTTCGCTTTTGAGTTGAGCATTACAGCTAAGGTGGTACTTGAAAAATATTTTCACGGTCTCTTTAAAAAGGGACTCAAACTCAGCAAACATACTGTAATATTCCATATCCAAACATCGCAGCCAAGCTTCGGTTTCTCAATCAAAAGACATATTTATGATCAGTTTTGCAAAATCAACAATAAAAAACCGTTAAATTTATAAGAGGCACGAATGGCACTGTAATGGAATTGGTTAATTTATTAATCCATAAACAATATAAAAAATAAAAGAATCGAAACAAAGCTCTACTTTTTTCTTCGACAGATCATTAGCGCCGAAATGTTTCGGTGGCGCCCTCTTATGGCTTCCGTTCGTGACGTCACCACCAGGGTTCGCCTCACTGTGACATCACGAGTTGTAATCTTGGCTACTTGTTATCAGTGGCAAACTAATTTCGCTGGCGTGTGTAAAAAGCAAAATGGAGGCTTGGGGTCATGGCACTCTTAAAATAAGACCATGAAAGTTGAGTCTAAAATTGCTCTTATATCCGTGGACGAAAAAAAAGTATTCAAAACGAAGACGTCATAATGAGCATTTGGGCAACCTTTGAACGCCGACCACAACGACACTTTTGGTCACCCATGTTACCGATAATCCTTCCTATTTCCTTTTCTTCTAGAAACATTCCCCTGTGTGTCACTTTCTACTTTCTTACTAACCACAGTCTCGGCTGTTACACAAAATGATTAGCTATCACCAGCTCGACTTGCACAATCCCTGTCTTTTTGTTAGACCACATCTGTGCAATAAGGATGTCCGCTGCTTCATCACGAAATGGTGTGAACAATACATATCCGAGTGATTTGTTACTCCCGATTCTAGGTGTGCTGCCATACCATCCCGACGTTACCCGCCTGTTTTGCACATAGTTATGTTCTGCATTAGCGGTATTTGGGTCGTCTGACAGCACTTGTAACTTCCAGCAGTCATGTCCCTAAGCTTCGGGTACTATAGCCACTTCAGGAAAAAAAGGGGGTTTTAGAACCCAGGGCTTCATGACTTCCTTACTGAGAGTCGCATGTACCACCAGACGACCCAGATGCCGCTATTCCAAACTAGAACTTTCTGCAGAACATGTGGATTAGGTCGGCATGTATAGAAATACCCATGAATAAGAAGAGTCCTCTTTCTTTTTAGTTTTGCTACGAGTAAGCAAAGGTAAGTCTTACATATGGCTCTACCTTAGTCAGAAATTAAACCATTCATAATAAAAAATGTAAAAAAGCAAAAAAACATTATAGGTTATTAGAAATAAGCAAAATGACAAAACAGAAAATCCCCCAAAACCCGCCGCCTGCAAGAAAAAACAACAACAATTACCTACCAGACAACTCTCAACACAGCTGAAGTTAGAGGGAACACCGCTAACTTGGCAATGACGTTTCTGATACATAATCACTACTAGTTTAAGAACATGACGGCAGGAGACTTCAGCTTCGTTATATTGAGTCTGAAAACCAACCTCTCAAAGGCACATGCTGCATTGAGCAACCCTTTAGCATACTTGATATTGAACCTCCACAAAGCTGACATCACAGCTGCTAGGCCTTCGGTGATGTTAATCGCTCTGAAGAGTTTCGTCGAATCTGCACGGACAAACAGGTGTTCGTCAAGTTCGAGTCCGTCTCCATGGAACACAAAACAAGGCAGGCCGCATGGGGTGCGTCTTCACTCTGTTGTAGAGCAGGAAGCAGTCATAAATAACAAGAAGAGGTACTGGAACGTCAGAAATGCAATGCAGTTTTTACATTTGCGTAACTACAATTAAACATTTCTCGAAATATGATGTTCGAAAAAATCAAACATAATTCAGAAGCCAATGCCTCAGTTGATTTCACTTCAACATGCAGGAATTCTTTTGAATTTCAACTGCGACAAGTTGTCCCACTATGGACAACTTGCCTTTTTTCATATACAAAATTAACTCAATAAGTCATTTGAAAAAACAACAACAAAAACAACAGTTTCGTACTTATATGTGGGCAACCTAGTTTTTTACGAACAAAACGTTGGGGCGCCAAACAAGCTGGTGATGGTTTAACATTTAGACAAAACCCCGAGACTGGGGGAAAAGAAGGACAACACAACCTTCTTTTCCCCCAGTCTCGGAGTTTTGTCTAAAATGCTGGTTTTTTACGTGTGTGGCATCATTGAGAACTAGAACTTAGGCGCAAATGAACAGCAAAGAAATATGTACCGGTGTCTAAGAAAAATTGTGATTTTTCACCACAAAAAAACAAACTTTGCATCACCGAACGCTCTGTCTCAATGATTTAGAGAAGATGGCGAAGTTTCAGACCTTGCCATTTTCTAGTCGAAAAGGTTTAAGTGATATTTATAAATTTACAATGAGAAAATGGGCCCGTTTCCTGTAGCCAACACCATTTATATCTAGAATTCGCATGCTGAGAAGAAATCAGCGTATAATGTAATTTTTCGCTCTTTAGCATTTCTTCGTGAGTCACATTTTTATATCTTTATTGATGTATTGTTTTATTTAGTTATCTCACAGCGCCTAAAAGGCTTTATTTCAAGCAGGGTTGCTTACACATGTTAATAGATTTACAAGCATTAGGGTTTGAGGAGGCGCTGGTTTAACTGGCTTCAAAAGTAGAACGGGGCTTTACGCCATGATACGGCCACCAAAAGGGATACACTCGTGCTTCGTATACTTCGCGAGGCAACCAATTCAACGAGCGGCTTGGGACGCGGCATACGAAGCACGAAGACTAATGCTATACGCACTGAAAAAAAGAAATGTTGTCGGCGAAACTTCGCTGAACTGAGTAGTATGGGACTCCTTTTCCGGAGGTACAATGAGGGACAGCGGGGCTCGGGTTGTCGTCTGGACGCCGCGGAGCGGCGTGTACGACAAGACCAAGTGGGTTAATAGTTTTGTAATTAGCAGCCGCAGACTGTCGCCGCGAAGTGGTTCAACGCAAGCAGGGGGTGGGCTAACACGCTTTCCAGTGATACACGCACCGTCCGAAAAGGGTGACCCAAATGGCATGAGCTCCCCACGTCGTGCATGTAGCCATTTCCGGTCAGGGTGCATGACGTATGGCGTATAGCATCACTAAAGCGCGAATGTCCCAGTAACTTGAAGTCGTATCTCGACGTAACGTAGTTAAACGTCACTGTTTTCTTTCATTCGTTTATTTTAGGTTTGAACCGTAAGCATAAACGTCAGCAGAGCTTCGTTACTGAAACGTGAACATGTTCTCACTGACGTCAAGGGAATCACTGACTCAGATATCGCAAAATAAGAAACCCAATTTACCAGGCGAATTCCATAATTTTTAAATTCCTAATATACGACTGGCAGTTCCGATGTTCGCCTACCTCGGAAAGAAATATGTTTGTAGTCAACATTCTAGTATGGCTCGGGTTTCAAAACTGACTCAGGTACATAGATCGGTCTGATATTGCACCTATTAATACTTCAAAGTCGTATGCTTCCTCCAAAAATTTGAAAAAAACAATCAAGAAATTACCTTGACTGACAAACGACGCACTTCTGCACTTCTATCGGCCCGTTCGACCGCCGCCATGTCTTGTTGATAGCAACAGCGATGAGGTGTCTGCGAGGTCTTGATTGATGCCCAAACCGAAAGTATAAAAAATGGTAGCCACTTTAAATTTTCTACGTGATCCTCCCCCTCTTTCTGGTTAGACTAGCCGATTAGTCCCCTTCTCCTCCCCTTCTCCCCCAACGCTCCCAAAAGCACGTCTTACACGCAGAGTCCAGTATGACACCGGCCTATAATTTCAGTATTGTGTCCCGACAAACTTTAAAAAAAAAAAAAAAAACGGCGTTTTCAGGCGAAAACGTCTTCTCCTCTGTTAAAGGTGTTACAATTTCTAAAGCCGCTAATGGGGTATCCACACGAAGGGAGAAATCCGCCCCTTTTCTCCGCGGATCGCGCATCACGTGACACATACGTTTTCCCTTTTTGACATCTCGCGGCGCCGTTCTCCTCCGTGGGGGAGGCGCGGAGGCTTTGTACTGTTAGCACGAAAGCTCCCGCAGGCGCGTGGCGGGGCCGAGGACGGAGTTTTCCGGGTTGTTGACGTCACGACATCCGTCCGCGGAGTTCTCCTTCGTGTGGATACCCCTTAAAAGTTGTAAAAATACCTCTCTCACACGCTCAGAAAGTGTATCAAAACATTAACCTATAGTAAAAAAAAAAAAAAAGTATACCGCTTTGAATATGTGTATTCGGTATGAAACACCTTCCAAACACCATTATGCGTGCTTGGAAGTTTAATGTTTAGTGTTTAGGCTCTCTATCTCAAACCACGGGGAGCGTTTGCAATTTAATAGCGGATGCCTTCCGTGGAGTTTGGTTGCAAGTGCGCATGCACTGGGTGGTCGCGTAGCGAGGAGCAAAGAAGGCGGAAAAGCAGAGACGTTTGCAGACGATCGACGTTTTCGCCACCTCCTCTTAGCTCATATTGCAAGCGCTGGCCCGAAAACCACGTGACCCGAGTCGAGCGGTTGGACACTTTGGCTGTGTTCCAAATCTTACCCAAATGGATCCGAGTTACTCCGGCCGGATCGTATCACGTGACAGCACCGATTGAAAAACGCTGGACACAGGTAGCTTTTAGAACGCCGAGGGTACCAAACCCTTACCCTGGAGTAAGGTCGGCTAAATTTTGGAGCACGGCCTTTCTCTAATAAAGGCTCTCTATGTCATGTTGTCGCCGGCCGCGACCCTGGCGGCGTGACAGCGGCGGTGGTGTAAGTGGCAGACGCCTGTTCTGCTGCAGGTCACTCTCTGGTGTGACAGTCCACGGAAGATTCATGAGCCTGAAGTTGGGACGCCATGACGACAGCGACGCTCGCGTTCGCTCGTGCTTTTCGCCAGCATTTCTACGACCAACCGCCAGGATCGCGACATCCGACAGCATGACACCCCGGTTTTTACGACGTCATTAGTTGACATCTTGTAGACCCTGAGATCGGGAACGATAAAAAAAAGAAACGGACGAACACAACAAAATTTTAATGAAGTGGGCAATCATCTCAACAGGTCTGGTAACTCGTGTTTTCGGGACCACTTTGGATGCAAGGGCGGAATAGGGCGCCGTCGAAGACGCCTTCCAGGCATCGTAGCCAGGCTAGACGCACCGGATGTCGCCACAGGGGGACACGAGGCTTGCGAGCATGTTCGTCAAGCCAAGTCAATCTGGTAATGATTGGCCTGGTCAATGACTTGTGGGCGGGGCTTAGAGCGGGCCGTGACCTCCGCCTAAATTACGTCTAAGGGTGTAAATACTGCGGAAAACAAGTTTTACCCCTGAAAGTAATATTAAATATACGTGTCCTATCTACCCCCTCTAAGAGTTTCCTTTTTCATTGTCGCACTGCGTAGTGTTTCTTTAAGAGAACACGGTAAAAGTACCTCAAGAGCATGATGACGTCCAACTTCTAAACTGGAATCCGTCTTCAGACTTCACCTCTTACCTTCAGACAGGCAGGGCAAAACTCTACGCACTCTTCTGAACCAGCCAGATGTACAAGTTCAAAGGTATACATCTTGCTAATTCAGCTCTCAGCATCTGCTAAATAAAAGAAAAAGGGAACTACAATATAAGAAGAAAGCATGCAAGAAAAGGCGACTTGTTCAGGAGATGATGGTTTCAAATATAGAGAAAAAATACGCCCCGCTGTTCTCATTCTGCCAATGACTATAGAAGAAAAAAAAGTACAAGCTCGATCATGCTGACAAAGACTGCTAAGCACAGAATGTGTGATGGGCCTTCCAGGGAAGAAGAGAAGGGCACCTGAACGGCAGTGCCTAACGAAGATTCGCTCCGGTTTGTGACACACGCCGTGACATGGCGCAGCGTGACATGAAAGGCTGAGAAGCGGCGCGCGAATGACTTCGCATTTGCATGCTTCGACCCCCGATCCTGGATAGCTCAATAGCTCAATAAGAAAAGAAAAAAAATTGACCGCATTTCCACGTGGTGAATGATGTTGATTGGGGCGAAGCTCTGGTGGTGCTTGTCTGCGTAGACGCTGGGCCGCAGCATGCCGAGCCTTTCGTTTGTTTTCATCCATGTCAGAAAGAGCATGTGTGGTATGGAACGTGGTTATATACGCATTTGAGCATTTGACCGCAGCGCCCTCTCGTCTATAAACGCTGAGCCAATGCATGCAAAGTTTAACGCGATTATATACGCATTTGACCGCAGCGTCCTTTCCTGTATAGACGTTGAGCGGCTACATGCAACGTTTCATCCATGACATCCCCAGCACTTGAGTTAATACCACATCTCAGATCCCTCTACTCGTCCCGCAGTCGTGGCCGAGTGGTTAAGGCGATGGACTAGAAATCCATTGGGGTCTCCCCGCAGAAATTCGAATCCTGCCGACTGCAGAAAAAAAAAATTTCATAATTTTTTCATTTTTTTCTATCTTTTTCTTCTTTTTTTGTTTTACACGAGCACGTGAGCTCACGAGCAGGAGCACGAGCACTGGACGCCAGACAGGCACCAGACAGATGGACGGACAGATGGACGGACGGACATGGCTAGCCCCTAAGGAGTTTCACCCCTAAAAGAGTGGCTGTCTTTTAGTATCGGCCCTTGTTCATCAACAGGTTTTGATTTCCGGCATAGCCCCCGCAAAGAGTTGTAGCGACTGACAACAAGGCACCGAAGAAAAAGACAAAGAGGCGCGTGAAAGGCGGCTCGTGGTTCCAACTGCTGGTTCGACAGACTTCAGCACCCGCCGGCGCCATTACAAACGCCTCAGATTTCTAATTTTATAAATATTGTAAAATAAATTAGTTGAAGGATCGTAACCCCTTCAAGTTATGACCCGGACTTTAGCAACAAAGGTAATGTCTCTGCCTGCTACCGAATCCACATCCACCGGCACCCGGTCCCCTTTTCCGGCCGTTGCCGCGGTCAAACTACCTGACTTCTGGACCACCGACGCGGAACTATGGTTCATCACCATTGAATCTATTTTTTTTAAACCGCATAACAACGCAAATTTTAAAATACCGACTACGCCGTTGCGGCCCTCCCGCAGTCCACTGCTAGCATCATACGGGACGTCCTCCGAGCGCCTCCAGCTGACAATCCATATGACAAAATAAAAACCGAGTTAACTCGTAGGACAACAGAGTCTGAGCAACGGCGCATTCAGCAGCTCCTGACCGCAGAGGAGTTGGGCGACAGGAAACCTTCCGAGCTCTTCCGCAGAATGCATCAGCTTTTGGGAGACCGCGCGGAAACACTCGACGCGTCCATCTTCAGGGAATTATTCCTTCAACGACTTCCTCAACAAGTCCGCATGATCCTGTCAACATTAGCGGAGCCATTGGAAACCCTCGCCCAGACGGCAGAGAAAATCATGGACGTTTCCAATCTCGGAATTTCTGCGTTTCACCAAAACGCACCAGCAGCTGCCCAGTCGCAAGCACCTCCCTCTCCGGAGGAGAAGTTTTCTCAGCTCCTTGAATCGAACAGGAGGCTTTCCGAGCAAGTTGACCAATTGGCGAGGAATTTGCGAGACCGACATTCGCGGCCTTCAAGGTCATCCTCCCCGCACACATCTCGACCACGTCGGCGTAGCTCATCCCGCGGTGCAAACAACAACTGGTGCTGGTACCACCAATCATTTGGACACGACGCCAGAAAATGCACCCCACCATGTGCGTTTCCGGAAAACACTTCGCCCACTCACTGAAGACGGCCAGTGCAGCGGGAACCGCAATCAGCCGTTTGTTCCACGTCACTGATCGCCAAACAAAAATCCAATACCTTGTGGACACTGGCGCCGAGTTCAGTATTATTCCTCCTCCGCTGGAGGATCGTCGGCACCGACAACAAACCCAGCCGCTACAAGCGGTCAATGAATCGGCGATCAAAACGTATGGACAAAGATCACTAACCCTCGATCTCGGCCTCCGGCGCGTGTTCCGCTGGGTATTTCTGGTGGTCGCGACGTACGCTTTGCGATCATTGGGGCAGATTTTCTCCGTAACTTCGACCTTGTGGTGGATGTCAAGCGTCGACTTCTACTCGACTCAACAACGCACTTCAGCATCCAAGGAGTGCTCTCTAAGGCACCATCACTCAGCACTACCTTGCAACCTCTGCAGACTGCTGCTCCATGGCGAAACCTCCTCAAGGAATTCCCAACGTTAACGCAGCCATGCAATTCCAAGGTTCCAGTCAAGCACACCATTACTCACTGCATTGACACCCACGGATCTCCAGTTTTTGCCAAGCCGCGACGCCTCGCACCGGACAAGCTCAAGGTTGCCAAGGACGAATTCGAGCACATGCTGGAACTCGGATTCATCCGTCCATCATCCAGCGTGTGGTCCAGTGCCCTGCACATGGCACCTAAGCTAGTCTGCCGACTGGAGACCGTGTGGGGATTACAGAGCCCTCAATAAGGTCACTGTACCCGATCGGTACCCAATCCCCCATTCAAGACTTCGCTGGAATGCTGCACGCATCGACAATCTTCACAAAGATAGACCTTGTGAAGGCGTTTCATCAGATCCCAGTCGACCCATCTGACATTCATAAAACTGCCATGACCACACCTTTCGGCATGTTTGAGTACGTGCGCATGCCATTTGGCCTGCGAAACGCAGCGCAAACGTTTTAGCGTTTCATGGACCAAGTCACACGTGGGTTGACCCTCTGTGTCACCTATATCGATGACATCTTAGTTTTCAGTAAAATCCACGAGGAACATGAACTCCATCTTCGCCAACTGTTCTTCCGCCTCCAGGAATACGGTGTCGTCCTGAACGCCGCTAAATGCGAATTTGGCGTTACCGAGTTGAATTTCTTGGGTCATCGCGTAGACCAACATGGCATCCGTCCTCTACAGGACAAAGGGAACGTCATCCGAGAATTTCTGCAGCCCCAAACAACAAAGAAACTTCGCGAATTTCTAGGACTGGTCAACTTCTACAGGAGATTCATTCCAAACTGTGCAGCCATCCTCCAGCCACTCAACCGATTACCTCACTGGAAATCCCAAGAAATCCATACCACTCGACTGGAACGAAGCTGCAGTTGAATCGTTTCGAACAATCAAGCACAAGCTTCAGTAGAGTTGACATTTGGGCTAGTTGGTAGTCTAACATATTGAGGTATTTAGCGCACAAGGTATAGAGAAGAAGGACAGGACAGAAAAGAGCGCTACTCACAACTACGTTTACTTATAATAAAGCGTTTAGGCCCTTGGTAGACTACATGGTCACTAATGGACTACGAATCCTGTTATCTGATAAGGAAGGACATTTTGTGGTGTTACCAGATGGCCTGTACAACGAAAGGGCCATGGCAGCAATTGAGAAAAATTTAGACCGGTGCAAGTCGCCCTGAAGAAAACCAGAGATAAAGCAAAAAATATGTGTGAGCGGCTAGCGTTAACCCAGTTAGCCGCAAGAGTTGGGAAAGCAGAGTGCTTACATCTAGAGGTCTTCTTCAGCGTAAAGACACATAAAGAGGCCTGTTGAACAAAATGTAAGGGCGCAAACGAGCTGGTGTACATTGCACATGGTTGAAAAAACCCCGATACTGCGGGTAAACGACGGATGTTGTGTCGTTTACCCGCAGTCTCGAGTTTTCCAACCATGTAAGAGGCCTGTCCATTTAGAGCCATTGTCACAGAAAAGGGATCGTGGCAAAAGCAAGTTGCTTCCTATCTTCAAAAACAACTGTCCGCCTTAAGTATAAGAGACCCTTCTGGGTTGTAAATTCTGGGGAGATAGTGGAATATCTCCGATTAGGGGAACCTGAGAAGAGAACAGCTTTCAGCATTGACGTGGAGAATCTTTTTTACTACTTGCAACACGACCAGCTACTGACTTCGGTGATGAAGTGTATAGACCTTTTCATCCTCCTCCGCATGGGCGCTGCCATCTTGAAATCACGTGACGCGGCAGCCATTAGGTTGCTTCAACTTGCTGCTCCGCTCTCCCCTCCGCGCCTTGGCGGATGCGTTGTATTCGTGTTCTCCGTCGCGTTTCACCGCGCTTTCTTGCCTTCCTTCGGAAACTAGTCCGATACGCCTACTCGACGACTAAAACATCACGAGGGTTCAAATGTTCTCATGACAACTGACGTTTGTTTACGAATAGTGGCGGAACATTCTCAGTAAGAAGCGCGTATATTTATATCGCGCATTTAGTATCGGAAGGCGTCAAGAATAGTCAGCGCAAGGAGACTATCTGTATTTCGTGGAAGTATCGTTCTTTGTATTCATAATATATCGAAAACAGTTTCTTTTGATTACGTAAGAAAACTCGCGGAGGAGATAGACAACGAACGTTTAACTTGTATTTCATCTGAGGCTAGAAGTAATGATACGTCAACATCAGGCGATTTGTTTGTTCATAATATCTCACCTACATGATGTATGAAGTTCTTAATCTTTTTTTGCGACGTAAACATTCGGTTGGTCGGTTTACTTATGAAGTTTAAGAAATTGTATACCGTGCTCGCTCCCATTTCGACAGTTATTTAAGTGATTTATTAATTATATTTAGACAACCAGTGCCATCCACTTAATTTATTTTAACACAAAGGTTGGAACTTCCCGCGTAAGAAACTGCCACAGACACTTAACAGTTGAGAGTTTAGAGTAGCGTGCACAAAAAATAACGTCGTTTCTATTTGCAAATTTAAAACGCGGTTCGGGTTCGGCGCATGCGCAATAATAACGACGTTTTTTTGTTTTATTTTTGCGTATGCTGTTTTAATTTTTGTTAGTTATCTATTGTCCGCAATATTTGACGCAAAAAAGAAAGCCGCCTGCATAACAATTATTTGAGTCCAGGATTGTCGGTCTCGAATAGAGGTTTAATTTTGGTGGCTGGCGACGCCAAAATTTACAAAGCGAATCTGTTCAAACAAATAAATATTTGTTCACACAGGTCCGTGAAGTGGTGCCTAGCGCTAGAATTCAGCCAAACTTTCCGAGGTATTTATCCTCCTGCGCGCTTTAATTTCATTTGGCCAATTTTACAGAAGACAAATGCCAGATTTCATTTGACGGGCCTGTCACTTATATCTTGAGTAAGCAAATTTTCATATAAAACTAATTTACTTGCTAGGGCAAATATCGCGAAATGCTGCTTATGAGTACTTCAGCAGGGTTGCTAATTTAAGAAATTTCCTACTCGGCCTGTCAAAACATGCTCGAGTACTGAATTAAAAAAATAAATAAAAGAGGCCGAGACGATACTACTTGTTTATATCAATTATCTGCGTCATTACACGATACGTTTTTAGTCTGCGAGGTTCCCTAAAGGTTGGGTGCCCACGAAAACCAAACAGTGAGTAGTAAACTCGCGGGTTCATCTGTTTTGGCCGATTCAGCACATTGCTAATCAAGCTATCGATATGCTTCTTTACATTCACGTGTTAGATTCTTCATTAGTATGTTTTTCGGAAAACTGGTGCCATCGGGTACAGCCGCAGACGATGGTAATCCTCCCTGTACATCAGACAGGCGTTTCGCAACCGACCATAATCAGATACATCAAAGAGTTGGTAAAAAAAAGCCCGCAATTTAGGCTAAAATACACCTCGTGGTCCTCAAAGTGGCTCAATACCACTGTTTCATTGGTTGTGTGGTACAAGGAAAATAATCGTATCACAAAATTAAGCAAAAACCACGTAAAACAGCAACATAGCCGCGTTCACGTTGAAACCGAAACCAACCAAATTGAAGCAACCTAATGGCGCCGAAAGCGTCAGCGCCCTCTATCCGCCGGTGAGGCAACTACTAAAATGAAAAGGTCTATAGAAGCCAATGGAGAGCTCGCTTTCCGAAGTTCCAGCGGAGTACCCATTGAGAGCTTTATGGAGCTGCTACATTTCTACCTGATGTCTATGATAGTTGGGTGGCGGGATGGGTGCTATCTGCAGAAGTCAGGAGTCTGTATCGGTTCCTGCGTTGCCCCAGTCCTTAGTGACATCTACTTGGGAGCAGTTGACTGTGCGATAGAAAGTGCGCTTGGAGGCAAAAAGTGAACAAGGTCGCCAGGTATGTTGACGACTTCCTGGTAATTCTTGAAGGTGGCGGACGTATGGACATACAAGTAGCAGACATTATGGAGACCTTTGCTGAGTACGGAGGCGGCCTTAAGTTTACATTTGAGGTGCCCAAAGAAAACGTACTTCAATACCTGGATCTTTCGCTCCACCTGGGGGACACCCATGTTTGTTGGTCGTACAGCCCACGATCCAAGAAAGCCATTCTAGACTACGGCTCGGCGCACTCAAAAATCATCAAGAGGGGCATAGCTTCAACGTGTCTGGGCTCGGCACTAAGGAAGTCTTGTCTTCATACTATGTCAGCCAGCTTCACTATGCAAGTAGAGAGGCTAAGAAAAGCCGGCTATTCGCAAGCCCTACTGGCTGATGTGGCAAACGCTCTGGTGAAGAAGGCAAAAGGCTTCCAGTCCAACAAGACCAGTGTCAAGAAAACTAGGCCAGTAGTGATACCATACCTGCACAGGATTTCCCATAATTTAAAAAATGTCGCAAGCCGCTATGGGGTTAGAGTAGTTTTTTCAGCACCACACAAAATGAGCCAAATTTGCCCTAGAGTGAATGCGCATGCTGAGGGTACCACAAAACCCACGTGTACCAAGAAGCATGCCAACAAATTCGTTCCATGCGCTTCGGGCGTCGTATATAAGATACCTCTTTCGTGTGGCAAGAGCTACATAGGCCAAACGGGCAGATGCCTCAATGACCGACTCCGGGAGCATGATTACTCATTGAAGGCTACAGTGGGCGGAAATCTTCCTCTCCATTGCCGGGAATGCACGTGCAGCCCATTATTTCGTGAGACCAATATCTTGGGGAAGAACAAAGACAAAGTGACCCGCGAGGTATTGGAGGCCTTCTACATCCGTCGTGAGGACAGGAACTGTGTTAGCGTTGAATCCGTAACCCTATCAAGCAAGGAAAGGGAATTCCTTGAAAAAACAATGAAGGGCCCACACCAGCCTGGATGAACTAGCCGCTATCATTCACGCGGCTGTGGTAGATGCACGAGTCCGCGGCGGATTATTTGGGTTTTTTCTTTCTCTTTCTTTATTATAAGTAAACGTAGTTGTGAGTAGCGCTCTTTTCTGTCCTGTCCTTCTTCTCTATACCTTGTGCGCTAAATACCTCAATAAGCACAAGCTTGCTGATGCTACGACGTTGACCCATCAGAAACCTGACGCACCCCTCTCCCTTGTAAGGGATGCCTCCCATGGAGCAGTGGGAGCAGTATTCCAGCAGTTTACCGAATCCGGTTGGCAACCCCTTTCATTCTTTTCAAAACAAATGACGCCAACCGAATCACGTTACAGTTAGGACGGATGCTTGGGCGAGTTGGTGAACCATATTTGACGGTGACAGCGCAGGGAAAACCACTCTCACACCATACACTCAGGAAGACAAGCACACGCGCTGAACTTACAACTCTTGTGTATTCGACTACTTCATTTTTCTCTTCAACGTCCGGGTTGACTTTTCCGAACGTGATAAGTAGAAGAAGTAGCACGACATACAAGGAAAATTCTAAATACACAGCAAAAAAACAGTAAAAGAGAAGAAAAAACATAAAGAAACGAAAAAGAAAAAAGATATAAACTAAAAACTTTTACAAATCGTTTGTCTCCCTCATCGCTATCATTTAGATAGAAATTGAAGCTCCTTGGTTGACAGCGCTATAGAAGGACTACTTACACACTTGTCCTTCAGCTGTGCTATCCTTTCCGCTTCCATTATTTCTCTCGTCAATGCGTTTCGACTTCTACCGACCACAGAACAATTTTCAAAACGAGCTATACAGCCACAATCGCGACAATGGACTCCCAAGTGTCCAGCTACGACTCGGTGGGTGTTGTAAAAATGCTCTCTTAAACGATCATTTAAACACCTTCCAGTCTGGCCTACATACTCCCTACCACATGAGAGTGGGACCGAATATACGACTCCTTCAGTACAACTGACAAAGCTCTTTTGGTGCTTTTTCGAACAACCAACTTCCCGGTGTGCCGATCCGTTTACCTTCCTGCACAGGCTGAGAAGCTTATTTGGTGCTGAAAAAGCCACATTAATGTTAATGCGGTTGCCTATCTTTTTAAGACCGTGCGACACTTTATGTATATAGGGAACAACGGCCGTCCTTTTCTTTTCTGTATTGCGTTTTGGTCGCTCACCCCATCTTATTTTCTTTAATAAATCCTCTGCCACGGCTGTAAGTAATGTACTCGGATATCCTGTTGACTTTAACCTGGCAATTTGAGTATCAAAGCTAACCTTAAGTGAATGAATACAAGACTTATTAAGCGCATTGGTGAGACATAATTTAACAATGCCTCGCTTAACAAGCTTGGAGTGTGCTGACTGAAAATTAAGAAGAGGTTTCTTCCCTCTCGGTTCGTAGGACCAGCATACATGATGCTCCGAAAACATTAATCTGAGGTCCAAGAACCGCAAGGATCCTTCTGTGGGGAGCTCATGAGTTATTTCTAGTGGATCTACACAGGATTTAAAACAGGAAAGAACGTTAGAGACCAATATTTGAAAGTCATTAGCTGCACAATCTAGCACAATCAAAAAATCATCAACAAAGCGAAACACCTTCACAACAGTAGACGCATCTAAGCTACGTGAAAGGATACGGTCCCGATGCGCGAGATAAATGTTACTCAAAACTGGTGCTATGCATGAACCAATGCATACCCCTGCTTTTTGGAGAAAGGTGTTATCCTCCCAACACGCAAACGTAGATCGTAAATATACGGTAAGCAATTCAAGGAAACCACCTTGGGAAATTCCTGACGCGGTCTGAAAAGCAATAATACCAAAAGAGTCAATGCAGTCCTCAACACACTTCAACAGCTCATCCTGCGGAAGGGAGTAGTAGAGGTCCTTTATGTCCACTGAGAAGGCCTTGAGATGCCAATCATTAGAGTTTGTTAGAAACGTTATCACTTCGCGAGAGTCTTTTAGCATAAAAGGATCTTCAACCGGCAAGATATTTAATTTCTCCTGCAAGAATAAGGCAACAGACTTCTGCCACGACCCTTTCTCAGATACAATCACCCTTAAGGGGCAATCCACTTTATGAGTTTTCGCGCTGAAAAAAAGCTCTAAGCTAAGGTTCCTACTGCGTTCAATAGAGGAACACAATTGTTTTAGCTCTAGCTCACTACATAATTTCTTTGCTTCACTTTTGACCTTGGTTAATGAGATACTAGTGTTACGCTGAAAAACCGAGTCAATGGCTGACACTGCCTTGGTCCCAAGAACGTCCCGTGGCATGATCACAAATCCTCCTTCTTTGTCTGCTGGCAACAAAGATAGAGGTTGGCTCACCAAATATGATTCAATCTTCTTAACTGGTAGCATAGTTCTTTGAGGGTGTGCCGATATAACAAATCTACTCCTCGAAGTGCATCGAGCCATCTCTGCTTCAGGGCCCATCTCGACACTTGCCTCACAAAGTCTTGTATTCATTCACTTAAGGTTAGCTTTGATGCTCAAATTGCCAGGTTAAAGTCAACAGGATATCCGAGTACATTACTTACAGCCGTGGCAGAGGATTTATTAAAGAAAATAAGATGGGGTGAGCGACCAAAACGCAATACAGAAAAGAAAAGGACGGCCGTTGTTCCCTATATACATAAAGTGTCGCACGGTCTTAAAAAGATAGGCAACCGCATTAACATTAATGTGGCTTTTTCAGCACCAAATAAGCTTCTCAGCCTGTGCAGGAAGGTAAACGGATCGGCACACCGGGAAGTTGGTTGTTCGAAAAAGCACCAAAAGAGCTTTGTCAGTTGTACTGAAGGAGTCGTATATTCGGTCCCACTCTCATGTGGTAGGGAGTATGTAGGCCAGACTGGAAGGTGTTTAAATGATCGTTTAAGAGAGCATTTTTACAACACCCACCGAGTCGTAGCTGGACACTTGGGAGTCCATTGTCGCGATTGTGGCTGTATAGCTCGTTTTGAAAATTGTTCTGTGGTCGGTAGAAGTCGAAACGCATTGACGAGAGAAATAATGGAAGCGGAAAGGATAGCACAGCTGAAGGACAAGTGTGTAAGTAGTCCTTCTATAGCGCTGTCAACCAAGGAGCTTCAATTTCTATCTAAATGATAGCGATGAGGGAGACAAACGATTTGTAAAAGTTTTTAGTTTATATCTTTTTTCTTTTTCGTTTCTTTATGTTTTTTCTTCTCTTTTACTGTTTTTTTGCTGTGTATTTAGAATTTTCCTTGTATGTCGTGCTACTTCTTCTACTTATCACGTTCGGAAAAGTCAACCCGGACGTTGAAGAGAAAAATGAAGTAGTCGAATACACAAGAGTTGTAAGTTCAGCGCGTGTGCTTGTCTTCCTGAGTGTATGGTGTGAGAGTGGTTTTCCCTGCGCTGTCACCGTCAAACACGTTACAGTATACGTTCGGGCGCGAGTTTCTAGCCGTTTTCCTTGGCGTGAAACACTTTCGCCATTTTCTAGAAGGACGTCAATTTCACATTATGACTGATCATAAGCCCCTGACGTACGCCCTTACATCAAACAGCTCCTCATACATACCAAGGGAAATGCGGCAAATGGACTACATTGCGGAATACACCGGCGATATCCGTTTCATAAAAGGCAAAGAAAATACCGTAGCTGACGCTCCATCTCGGATCGGTCTCAACAACGTGAACAACTCTCAGCCGATCATCAACTTTCAGGAACTGGCTACTGCGCAACGACTTGACCAGGAACTTCTACATTTTCGCTCCTCCTCTACAGCGCTGGTCCTGCAAGACATAGAAATTCCTGAATGCGACAAAACACTTGTTTGCTGACACTTCTATGGGCCGTCCTCCACCATACGTGCTGGCACAGTTCCGACGAGCCGTTTTTGATGCCCTCCACTCGCTCTCCCACCCTGGTACACGAGCGTCACAACGACTAGCCTCTGCTCGCTACGTCTGGCCGAGGATGAAAACCGATGCTACATACTTCACACGAACGTGTCAACACTGTCAACGAGCCAAGATCCACCGCCACACTGTCACACCCATAGGTACCTCCCAGTTACCCGACGCTCGATTCAGCAACGTCCATCTCGACATCGTCGGACCATTACCTCCATCTCAAGACTACCGTCACATCCTCACATGCGTAGACCGCTTCACCCGCTGGCCAGAGGCAATGCCCATGAAGGATATGACTGCAGAAACAGTCGCACAGACATTCATCTCCATGTGGATCAGCCGTTTCGGTGTACCAACAACAGTGACAACAGATCGAGGGAGACAATTTGAAAGTCACCTATTTCGCAAGTTGTCAGGCCTCCTCGGTATACACCACATCAAAACAACGGCATACCACCCTTCATCCAATGGTCTCGTGGAGCGATTCCACCGACAAATGAAAGCTGCAGCCATTCGAGCGCATGGCTCATCAAGCTTCTGGACCGAAGTCCTACCACCAGTGCTCTTGGGCATCCGCACCTCCCTGCGTGAAGAACCAAAGTGCAGCGCCGCTGAATTGGTGTACGGCTCTACCATTCGATTACCCGGCGACTTTTTTCACAGCACCCATAACGCGAGCGACACAGACTGCGAGAGCTACACAAACCGATTAAGGTCACTTCTACAAAATCTGCAACCAACCGCACCCAGAATACAATCACGCAAGGTCTTCGTAAGCCGTGACCTCGAACGTTGTAGTCATGTGTTCGTGCGAAACGACACCGTCAGACGCCCACTACAGTGCCCCTACGATGGACCTTATCCGGTGCTTGAACGAAATGAAAAGACATTCACCCTGGCCATCAGAGGTCGCAAGGAAGTCGTATCGCTAGACCGTATCAAGCCAGCACATCTACCCAACACCTCCTTAGAAGACATTTCAGAAAAGGTTTTTGCTACACTTGCTACAACACCGTTAACACCGCTCGTCTCACCGACCTCCTCGCTAGGGGGGAACCTTGTAGCGACTGGCAACAAGGCGCCGAAGAAAAAGACAAAGAGGCGCGTGAAAGGCGGCTCGTGGTTCTAACTGCTGGTTCGACGGACTCCAGCACCCGCCGGCGCAATAGACCATTTGCTGTCTTACCCAAGCATCAGGAGACTGCAGGGATTCGGCGTTCCCGCGCCACACGCACGCGCGCTTTCCTGTGCAAATGATTCGAAGCAACTGTCCAAAGAAGCATCGACGAACGCTCGCGCAGATGCAGTTAGCTTCAGGCTTTGTGCTGGACCAGTACTACTGCTGAGGCCAGAACGTGCGGCGCGTGGAACTCAATCCTGCATTCTCCTGGATGCTTTCAGACACCCGCCGGTCTATTACAAACGCCTCAGATTTCTAATTATGTAAATATTGTAAAATAAATTAGTTGAAGGATCGTAATCCCTTCAGAGTCGATCCCGAGATAAAGGACTGATACCGTCAAAGGCGGAAAACAATCCCTAAAACGGAAGCGCTTTAGATTATTTTTGAACGGTTAAATTCCCCGCCATGATTAAATTATGCCGTGTGTAAATTGTTTTTTTTTACTTAATTTTTGTTGTTCATTTGTTACGTTTCTTCCCCCTTTCTTTTTCATTTTTATTATTTAATTTATTGCTCGACGTTTGATCCAATCTCACATGTGTTGGTGGTGCGCCAGTTACTGACCTAACAATGTATCTTACAGCTTACTTACACAGGCAGCCTTAACAGCAGTCTCAGTTGATCGTGTCAAGTTAGTCAGTTGGGACATTCCGGCTCGCCTGTTCCACTTTTCTCGACCGCAAGCGCAGCAGCTGCACTCTGCGTAACAAAACATCGGAAACAGTGTCTGTCCTTGCAAAGCAATGAGGCGGGCAATCATCGCAACAGGTTTGGTAACTCGTGTTTTCACGGAGAGACATATCAAGGTGAGCGACGAATGGACAGCGTCATTTTGAGCTTCCAAATATTAGAGGAGGCCGCGGCGCGTTGGCATTAACAAGAGGCAGGGCCATGTAACTGTCGCAACCAAGAAAAGGTGACCTTTAGCGAAAGCCATATTATCAGTTTTCTGCCCGAACGCGAAAATGTGAACATACTGTCGTACGATAAGCCTGGAAGAGGTTTTTATTAATTATAATTTTACTAAGCAACAAACTAAATGGTCATGAAATCAAAGCTTCAACTAGAAATTCAGGAAAAGAAGTAAAGTATTAGATTTTACATTCTTTTGTTTTCTTACATATTCTCCACGGTCGTTTTCTCCCCTGTCATCTTCTGGCACTGGACCATTTTGTAAAGGGGTCATTTATTTCTGGGACCATCTCGTGCGACAAAATTGTGTTAGAGACTATTGTTTCCAAGACCACTTTTTCGTGGACTATTCATAACGCCTCTGCGCATATATATATATATGCCCGTCATCTCAATTGACCTAAAATTGGATGAATGACATTGGCGCCCTCTAAACTTTCATGATTTCGGCGGTGATGTGGTAGCCTCAATAGTTGTGCAGTTCGTATTTTTCTTTTGTTGGCGTCATTGCGTCATGAAATTTGTTTACTAAATATGGGTACAAGTTTACCTTATACGCTTATATTATGGGTGCAAGTTTACCTTATACGCTTAATACAGAAATCAACAGTATTTGTCATTACAAGCAAACCAAGGGTTTTATATGCCTCGAAATGGAATATTGCTGCGTCCAAAGCGGAGTTGGCAGAGTTGGCTTCTTACAGGACTGCCACTGCACTACGCCCTCGGTATAGACACGGGGACTTCAGCGACGCTGCATTCTATAGACCTTTGCATCGCTTATCACCCGGGCGAAAAATGCTGAGTCATTGAGCCATCGACGCATGCGCAGGGTCTGATATACGGCACAGCAGAACAACAGCGCATGGTCAGAAGGCGTTCCACAGCCGAGCAGACAAAGATGGCAGCACCCAGAAGGCGCTTTTCGCAAAGGTCTATAGCCTCGTCAGTAAAACAATGCTGGATTTCATCTTGACTTTTGAATGGCCGGGCATTTTCGACATGTCAATATTCTCGATAAACGATGCCTTCCGCAATCAGCCTTCATCAGAGAAGAGCCCAGGTGGACCGGATATCCGAACCAAATGCTCGCTGGGAAGTCCGGTGGGCTGGTAGGTCACCGCGCTGCAGCCAGCGAAGCGAGAAGGAGCGTAGGATTTATGCTGACCTAGAGTCCTGAACAAATTCAACGTGTTTATTTTTTTTAGTAGTTCTAAATTGTTTCAAGATCGACGGGTGATTAATGCTGCGGCCAGGGTTACTTACTGGCTGGTGGGTGCCCAAACATCTTCCGAGAAAAATATTTGCCCCGGTCGACGAAGAATAATACTAATAACAATAAAAAGACCCTGAGGCATAGAAGTTTGTTGTGAAAGGAAAAAGAAAGTGCTCTTGTGGCGACGGCGAAGAAACGTATCGTTCGGACGCGGGTAGGCAGCGTAATAACAGACCTCGCGCACACAGAGCGTGTCAAGCACGAGGAAAAAACAAACAGATAAAAACGAGCGGACACAGACTTTGTTGTCGACCAAAGGCCGCAAAACACCGACATCATACGGCTTCGAAGCATAAAAGTTCGACTTTTGACGGCAGCTGCGGGTGGAGCGACGGCGGTCAATAGCGCGTTCCAGAGACGCCTTTTCACGGCTGACGAAAAAGAAAAGCAATAAACAAAATCTATCGGAGAAACCAGTCTGTCCGAGATCTTGGCCTGCCGACAGCGATCGGTTAGTTGCTCTCCATTCCAACTTAAGAAAACGAACCGCAGCGCACGCTGCGAGCCAACTGCGCCAATTCAGAACTGGGAGCCAGCTGCTTGACTTTCGGTTGGGTCGCAGCGACGCGTTAAGAGCCGAGTCACGTGGCACGTCCCCTGCGCTTGATTGGCTAGGGCAGTTTGTACCTTCCACTGCGGTTCCTTTCGGGCAGAAACGGAGTCTGTCGCTGCCTTCGGGGTCGTCGGCGCGTGGTGTCCGCGGCCGCCGGCCCGATGCGACCTTCGTTGGGCTGACTTTGTTGTCCGGCTGACCGAGCCGTCGAGCGCGGCTGTTGGCCAAGGGGCTTCGCGCAGGCGGCACGGCCTGACCGGCGGACGGACGCCGGCCGCTGCCACGCACGTCTGTCCAAATTGCCAGCCACGGGACCCAAGTCGTCGGCCCGGCCCAGAAGTGGAGCCCGGCTAGGAAGGAAGCAATTTGGCAGCCAGTCTCTCCACCCACCTTCCTGCCCCCCTGTTGTCCCGCGTTTTTGTTTCCTGGTAATACAACACAGCGCACGCATTCAGAGTGCGCGAGTGCAGGCGCCGTTGGGTTCGGCTGCCGAAAAGGAGGGGCGCAACACGCTCTGGTACGTGCCGGTGGATGCAGGCTGGTCCCTTTCGCTTTCGCCAGTCGCGGAAGAATTGTGACCGCGACGGAACCGGGACCCCGTCCTTCCTCGGCGCAAGCCAGAGTTGCGAAGAAATCTGTTACTTGTAATTTGTTACTTTTCTTGTTTTCCGTTACTCGTAACGAATTACTTGTAATCTGGAGTAATTTTTATTGCCTCATTAAATTGTGGATTCGAGTAATTTATAGTGTAATTCAATTACGACCGTACTTGTAGCGGATTATTTTAGTTACCTGTTACTTTAATTTTTCAAGTTTCCGGGCAAACGCCCTATGTCGATTGACCACACTATCAATCTAAAAAAAAAAAAGCACTGCAAGACGAGGCATTTAGACTGCGTTTTTATATCTCTTTTTGTTTTTACCTTTTTTTTTGGAGCAGGAGATTGAACGTCGGATTTCTGTGTGCAAATTTTCCCTTAGCATACGCTTATGACACCTAGCACTAGCTTCATTTCTTTTTTTCGCCGATACTTTGTTTGAAAAAGGATGCGCTGAATGGCAAGAGACAGAGATTTGATGTGTGCAAGCCCCAGCGCAGCCAAGGCTTTATCGAAACCTGCGCTTTCGCCTCCATACCTTCTTTAGTAGAGCACACGACCAAAGATATGAAATGCAGCACGACAAGAGAAATTGGAAACAGAATTTGTAAAGAACATCAAATTTGCGTTTGGTCATATCTTGAGTATCTTAATAAATCAACGCGAAAGTAATTTGTAACGTAACGCGCAAGCTATACAGTTGTGTTTTGACTGAAGTACATAGTAAGAGTGATCTATTGATGTAAGACTAAATAGCTTTTAAAGGGCAACTGCAAAAATAAAAAGGTTTATTTTTTAACAGCCTAATTGGGACAAGCATGTCAAAAAACAAATTTTCCGCGAGAAAAAAAATTATAGCCATATTTATTGCGTGAGACTGATTTTAGTTTCCGGCTATTTCGTCCGTTTTAAATCGCGCGCCACGAAGTTGGGGTTTCGTGACGTTTAGCCCCAATAGACCAGTTGCAGTATTCGCAAGCGCCCCGGCCCGCACCAGACTTGTACCGTACGCATTACAAGTAATCAAATTACTTGTAATCGATTACTTTCTGGAGTAATTTTGTAATCAGTTGATTACTTTGATTAGGCAGTAATCAGAAGAGCAATCTTATTACTTTTTGAAGTGATAAAAATTACTTTTAACCGTTACTACTTTTCCAAAAGACCCCCCCCCCCCCCCCCCCCGCACACACCTTGTTTTTTTAAATGACGAAAATCAAATTTTCTTGTTTTTCCGAACGGAAAAAAAGAAAGATTTTTACGGAGCTGTAGGAAACAAGGTCAACCCCTTTGTATGTACAGTTTCTGTGGAATGTCCGTTTTGTTTCGAGTTGGGACTGGGATTGGGAAGCCGCAGGGAAGCCCCAGTGCGTGTCAAAGGCCATTTAGGGCGGAGTTTGAGGGAGAAGAATGTAGCTTTGTAAGTCCTTCGTTCAAACTAACCCCCTAACGCGCACACACACAGAAAAAAAATCCTGCTTACGGTATCTACTCGCAGCCCGTAGGAGAACCAAAACCGAAGAATGTCTAAAGCGGATGCAAAATATAACAAAGCCAGTTCAAATACATGTCAAGATTCCGTATTTCCCCTACGTGGTCTTTGTGACAAGCAAGGTTTCGAGGTAGGAAGTAGTTCATTGTTATGAGCACTGAAGTTGTAATTCTTCACACAATAAAGTAATCGGAAAAGTAACGGTTACTTTTTAAAGTACTGTCCAATTACTTTTGCTGTCGAGTAATCAAGTAATCTAATCGAATACTTTTTAGCCAAGAGTAATAGTAATTGTAATCGATTACTTTTATTTAGTAACGTGTACAAGACTGCTTATATCACAGGGAAAAGTTGACGGCGTCCTCCTGCGGACAAAGCAGCGGGTAGAGAAGCGCGCCGCGTAGAGAGGAGGAAGGCAGTGAAGGACAAGAGGGCGAGAGGGAGGTGACGTCACGGGGCGGAAGCCAATGGGCGCACGGATGCTGGGGCGAGTCTGAACTTGCAGGTGTGCGGAGCGCTGCCTTGGCTTGTGCTACAAAATGGAGTGTGAGTCGTGTACTGGCGCTGGTGCACGTAGGGGGCAAAAGAAGACGAATCGTGAACGAAGGAGACGGGCTGCCTGAACGGGTGAACAACGAGAGCAGCGTGAGGCAGCGGATGCCGCTGCTAAGGGTGCAAGGCGAGCGAACGAGACAGAGGAGCGGAAGCAGCGCCTCGCTCGGCTGGACGAAATGCGGCGCAAGAAGCTGCAAGCCGACGTGGGACGCTCAGTGGCGGAAGGGCGACGTCACGGAAGTGGAAAGAAGATGTTTAAAGGGACATTGACAGGGTATTTATGCTCGCCGAGGTTTTTAGTTGTGCGTGACATATGAGAGCCCAACTACCCAGAACAGAATTTGCGGCTCGAAATTCGGATTCTTCTCGCCCGAAAACCGCCTGATGCAATGCCACCACTGAGATGTGGGGGCAGCTCTTCACGCAACATCTTGGGAGCATTCTTTTCGGAGCCGATCGCGGAATTCCCCACGGGCACTCACTACTGATTGCCAACGCCCGAATGTACAAGACAATTAACTCAAGTATTGGAAGTTTACGAGAAAAGCGAGCGGGAACAAACGCAACTGTTGCAGGAATCGCACGGCGAACGAACTCCCGAACGCATGTTCGTCTAATCCACGCGGAAAAAAATCGCACGCGTCGGGTACGTAGCTTCGCTGACTTCCGCCACGTCACACCCTCCTCTCCACATCTCCGTTGCGGTGCAGTCGGGTTCTCGGTTTTTTCTAGCTTCGAGGCAGTTGCGTTTTTTTTGCTTTATTAAAAGAAATACATGACTCTGTATCAAAAATATATGGTGGGTAGTATTCCGACACTCATAATAAATCGCCTGGCAAAAATGAAAAAAATTTTTAGTGTGTCATGTTCTTTAGCGATGATTCTTGGAGAGGCGTTAGCATGACTTCTTGGTTAAACGGTAACACTGACCACGCGTAACGCAGTAAAAGAGACAGCAATAAATAGAGGAAGCTAGAGAGAACTAGCTAAAAACAGAAAAGTAAAGGGTCAGCGTTAGCGTTCCCTAAATTGTGTGGCGTTTCTCAATGGTCATGCTACACGTATTCTCTAAGAATCCACCGATGGAGCCTTTAATTTGTCCCGTGTAGCTTCTGCATTGCGGAAGATACACGAGAGACGTTGTGTGTCCGTGTTCTTTTTTTACCACTCAAAATATTTTCCACCTTCTGCCCCAGTCTTGCGCAAAAGTCATCATGATAGTACACCGCGAGTCGGGGTCAGGACAAGGTTGGTCTTCTACAAGTAACGAAAAAGAATTGATCGTCGTTGGTCGGTCGAATAAACCGGGCAGGCTCCGATATTTCAGTTCTCAAGAAAAGGAAGCATGTTGTAACCTCGATACCGAACAAGGCTAAGGGTTCAAGTGGCGACGTTACTGCTGACGTTGTTGCGTGCAAATCTAACGGTGGTGTATATATCAAACAAACGAATTGTAAGTGAAAACCAGATCACGCCACGACACGAATTCACCACACTTTGTTATATTTTTGCGCTTCTTAGCGCAGGATGTTGTTAATTAATTGTGGCCGCCCTCGAGTATGAGGTGTGCGTACGCGGCGCGACACTCCGCGTTATCCGGCGACCGCGCCTCGTCGCAGAAAAAGAAACTCCAAGGCCATCTTACAGGCGGGTCGCGCTCTCATGGGCAGCGATGGGCGTCTCGACTCAGTACCACCCAGACGACAAGGCCTACTCCTTTCCCCCGCAAAACGTCATCACTAGTGGATCAACAAACAACGCCGTCTAGCGTCGCCGCCAAAGCGTTTTGCAGCGTCTCACAACAATGCGACATTAGCCGGCGGCGACGCCAAGACGGACAGGTCTGCCGCTTTGCTCTCGTCCAGCTTCGGCGTGTTGGCGCTTAAGACCCACTAGCGTTGACGTCATGCGCAGGCCTTGTCGCCTAGGTGGCACTGCTCGACTGCGCGGAGACCTCGACTGCGTGCAAGGCTGCAGGCCGGCGCGCAAGCACGAAACAGACGCCACGAGCCACAGATCAATCTCGGTATATTCATCGAGGCACCGGCGAGACACGTTAACCGGTTTTTGTCCTTTGGGTCCGGGTATTACGCGAACGCAGAGTGAGTGACCGTGGAGCGGAGAGTCGTGATAAGTATTTAGCGAAATAGAAGGAATGAGGCGTTGCACCAGCTGTTGTTAGGCGTCCGAAAAATGGGATGTAATTGCCGAACGCGACCGTCGTTGCCCGACCTTCTCAGCATCCGCCCTGTATTTTTTGTTGGTTGTAATATTGCTTTGGTAATTTGGATTCCACGACCGGGGGCATACAGCATGCCCTTCTTTGATGCCGGCAAGTTTTCGTTTCCGTTGGTGAAATATGTTGATGCCCCTTGAATGCTCTTTGCAGAGTGCACTAAAATACAGTGATGGGCTGGGCCCTTGCTGGTAACGCGTTGCGTGAACGTGGAACGGTATCGCAGCAAATAAAAACAAAAGTGGGATGAAGGAAAAAATTTACTGACGCCTTTATTCCGCTGCTTTCCCTGCGATTAAAGGATACCCCGCTGAATATTGTTTTTTTAGGTGCAGAGCTAACAATCACATTATGAATATAAGTTCTACTCTTCCATGCATTGTCTCTTCCATCTCTAGATTCAAAATATATATTCAGTGATGGCGCAGGCTGAGCTGAAGGTGTAGATGTATTTGTGTAGATCGTAAGATTTTGTAAATCACCTGAGTCGTGTGACATCCCGTCGTTTTGCTCGCTTATCCACTTCAAATTTTGGTTGTTCTCCATCCAGTCTCCAGAGGGTTTACAAAATTAAAACAGCGGCTGCAAAAGCCAGCATTCATATTTTCCTCGTGCTTTCTCAGTGCCGTGACGTCACTGACAGGGCAGGCTTGCAGGTCGAGCAGGCAGATCAGAAAAGAGACTATGTAGCACACTTGCTGCTTACCGCTGGAGCAGGTGTTAGAGCGAACTTTTGCAGCATTCATTTCGCATTATAGCGCTTCCTGTATTTACATAAAAACAAGTTCTGCTGCCCGAACTGGCAAGTCAGTGTCTGCGATTACGCGCCCCCTTTTCAGTGTGGGCACTAAGATGCTTTCAAGATGAAAAGAAAAAAAGACAGTGAGGACCAAAATTAAAATTCAATAAATACGAAAAAAAAGCTTTATAGTTGGGTTAGTAGGTTAGAGAAAGTATATTGGTAGTGGAGCCCATTTCGAGGCAAATTGAAACCACCAGAGAACGACGGAGTTCTCAATCAATGCTCCAGGTCGTTTAAAGCATGTTTTAACCTTGCATACCGGGAAGCTTGCCGCGTAAGAAAACAAGCCGTTGAAGTACTATTTTAACAAATGCTTCTAGACCTATTAAAAACAACTCCTCCAGCCATCTGTTTTTTGTATTTTTACACATTAAGCTTTACCGTTTTTCAGAATATGTGACGACACTCGTCAATTTGTATACACTCTCACGGAGGGACGAAGTTTGAGCATTTGTTATTTCTATTTAGTGGTAGCTCCAAGTACATTCCAGACAAGTAATTCTGATGAATTCAAACTGTAGTAGAAGTACCTTCTTCGGCGAAGCGTTTTATTATAAAGATGTATGGACATGTTCTTTTGTTTTAAGCACTACTAATATGACTGTAGTCGACATGCCGCTGTGTAACGCCGACGGACACTGAAACCAGAGACAAGCGGTCACTGAATGCTGGTATCGTGATTTCTTTTTAACGGGTGGTGAGACATTGAAGGGCTCTTTGATGTTAGGGTGCCATGACAGGATGTATGCAAAAGCCACTTCAGTTCCTCTTAAAGGCCGACGACCAGACTCGAGATTCTGCAAGGCAGAAGATCCTCCTCATTATGGGGGAGAAGGAAACAGGCAACGGTGGACAAGGTAGAAAGTGGCAGAGGAGGAAGCGGGGGAGAAAGTGGAAAGCGCGAACTGGTCCTCGGTCTTTAAACAAGAAAAAAAAGGCATTATCTTTTTAAAATATTGGCAGTTTAATATTTTAAACCCTCTGCTCTAAAAGTATTTTAAAAAATTGGTCCGCCGAAGTGGCCGAAATAACATGCTTTTCGTGAAACATTCGTGAACGCATTAGGCACTCGGAGAAAGTCAGCTATTTGCGTTAAGTCCTTATTTCAAACCCCTTTTGTTCACGCGTTCCCCTATTGAAAAGTACGGCAAAACAGCCAAAGCTCGCACCTTATCTCCCGGTTCTCGAGACGTTTCGAAATGCCTGTTGCAGACCAACGAACGCGTGACGAACGCACGCATGACATGACTGAAGTATGCTGTCTGCAACAGTTTGAATCGTTTGGACAATGATACGATTTTGATTTTGTATTTATTTGGAACATGGCAGGCATAAAAAAACCAATGAGGTTTATAAAAACAAATTGCATTTGCGCGCGATACGAGATACTGCCTGATGAAGATCATCACACGTATGGAGATCTGCTGAAAAATACAGCGAGAAAAGCATCTGTTTATAACATAATATCACAGCAGCGTCGTGCACTCTAATTTGCATTGTAATGAAACATCAATTATTTTTACTCTAACATGAGCTGTTCTAGATCCCAAACTTCGTTTCTCAGGCTCGCAATATGGGTATGTGTCTCGTACCTGCGTTGTAACAATAAAACTTTAAGAAAATCCTACTGATTCTTCGGTTCTTAAGCAAGACGCCAAGCATGCGTGGTTGAGAATTAAGGCTCTCTGTGCCTCTAGACGATTTGACCTTACTCTTACCCCGAGTGTAGAAGATAAGGAGGCCAGAATGAACTTGCCTGGTCAGTCCCGCCCTAGCTCACAAACGGACATTCTAGGTCGAATGCTCGAGATGCCGAGTGTAGCTAGATAAGGAGCCGAGCGCGGCTTTCTCGACTCGCAGCCAGCTGTCACACCGACGCGTCGTCGCTCGCTCGCTGCCGCCGTCGACGCTCATCTTTTTCTTTTTGGTTTCTATGCACAAGTTTGCCGATTAAATCTTTATTTTCTGTTTTAAACATGTCCACACTTTTCTATCTGCGACTATATGTCTGTGATGGACAGTTCGTTAAATCACACAGATGTAGACTGAAACAACTGTGCTGTCATGAAATCCTTTAAACGAGTGCTGGCCTGCACTTCGACCTCGAGACACTTCACGTCGTCGTCGTCGTACGTGATTTGTCTTCACTGTGTTTTCACTTTCTCAAATATTGCGGAAGTGACCTCTGCAGGAAGGCGTTCGCGCGCTCACGCACCTCGAGCGTCGATCAAAGCTGTGCACGGCCACTCTTCGCTTCCGAAGTCCCACACAAAGTTGACCACGAGAAACGAAGTTTCGTCGATCGTCACCGCAACCTTATTCAACGCAGTCCCGCACTCCCTCAGAAAGAACCACTGAACCCGTGAAGCCATTGTGTCGTCTGCTAGCAAGGCAAAACCGGGTGTGAAACTTTATTACGGGCTCTTGTCATCGCTTTATGGTACTGAGACGATAGAAAAGTCGTCTTGATTACATATTAATATTACACAATGTTTACAAAAAAAATATTTACCTTTTTTGTCAGACAGTTTTAACCTCACGTCGAGCCCCTAAGCATTTTTTTTCGTGACAACGGCCCTAGGGTTTGTTTGGAGCGGAGCGCCGTATTGTGATGTCTTCACTTACGGGGTCAATTGCGTCGGCTGTTGCTGGCTTCAGCGTCTGCGTTCGAATCTCCGCGTATTCAGGAGACCCTTCGTTGCCATGGTGATAGGGAGCATAGCGGACCTACTTTACGATGTGGAAGGAGGCGGAAATGTGGCGAGATGAGGGGCGGATTTAGAGGGAGGTCCGGATGTCCGACCCCGCCTCTTGATTTCTGCATGTGTAAAATTTAGGGCGTGAAACGAGGGAGAGTGGGAGGGGATTCCTAAACATATGGTACGCTGACCAACACCTGACCCCCCCCCCCCCTTCAGGAAATTCCTGCATCCGCCCCTGGGCGAGATCATGTGCATGTTTCAGCTCTTTCGACGTGCTTTTGAGTGGGAGCAACGCGGAACAAAAAAGTTCAAAATAAGAACTTAACGTAGGTAGCTGATTTTACCCAACGCCTAATATATTTAAGCTCTTTAGACACAACACATATTTTTTAAACTTGAAATTCAGGCTGGTTTTTTTTTTATGGCGGCATTAGTGTAAATTACCGATGCACCAAATCTTTACTTTTGAATGGATTGTTTTAAAGCATATAACATCTAAGTTCTCCAAGAACATCATATAACGCTTAGTTGAATATGATATGAAACTGCATTCCTTTGTTTTACACAACGAAAGCTAAGTATCACATGTAGGTTTTACAAGAAGTTTCATCATGAACGTGCTTGTATGAAAACGGGAACATCCTTAAAAATAAAATAAATGTGTGCTACATTATTTTCAAAGACACTTATGTCTATAAAGCTAATGTTACAACGCAGTTTTGAAGGCTTTGTCATAGAAGGCGAAAATGTCAGTCTCTTTGTTGACTTCTCAAAGAGGGGACGAAAAAGGTATTAATAAACGATGAAATGAATTTAGCTATTCGTATTTTATTTTGATAATATTGAAGGACCGCGTGGTAACAGTGTGTTTGCTCCTTTGCTTTTGGTATGTTTTCTTTCGGTTTACATGCCTTTAACAAGTTTTTACACTATAATAAATTAGATTTTTCAATACTGCCAAAGGACGCCCTTGATTTTGAGCAGCCTACTTTGTAAGGTAATTTTTATTTGGCTCGTAAAACGTTTCCAAAGGAAGGCAAAATTTCAGCGTACACAGTTTTTGGGATCTGTGGCTGAAGGATAGTAGTCCCTTAGCCTAATGAAATCCCCCCAGTGAGATTCCATGACATCGCCTTTTTAGGACAGGTATTCAATGTAAAAAAGGAGCGTCAGAAGATTTAAAAAAAAACATTTTCTTTCGCTAAACAAAACTTAAGAAAACGTTCCGACTGCGGTACAAACTTCCAAAGACTTGTTTCCGTCTGCAATCATAACCGCACGAGCAGAACACCCATTCAAAGCATTTTGAAAAAAAAAAAAAAAAAACAACTACAGATAATAACATGGAAAACATCCACAAACTGAAAGATCTCAGAGACGCTCGTCGATCTCCGATTTTAGAGCCGATCGCTGTGATTGTGTCCTTTATTTTTCGAAGGTTATTTTCAGCCCTGCTCCATTTAACGTCAGCCAGAACCTGATGTTTTCCTTTCGCGTCTGCACGAGCATCGAACCGACGCGACCAACCCGTTCGCGAGCCAAAAACCATGACCGAGCAAGACGTATTCAGACGGGCTTTCAAATGAGCCGAGCTGAAAAGGAAACAACAAAGATTAGTCGACAAAGATCTGACACCTGGCTTCAACAACCGGCGCCGTCCCCTACCCGCGTATATTTAGTAGCCCCAGCGTCGAAAGGGGGGACGATCACCAGGACTGGCGATGGGGCGCGTGTTTGTTGTTTCCGTCCAGAGCCGGCGTCGGGTGCGAGAGGGAGTTGGGAGACAGGTAATCGAGCCGGCCCCAAGGCAGACCCTTGAAAGCTCGCCGAGAAAGGGTGGCGGGCCTGGCAGGGTACGGCCGAGCGACTTTCGGCCATTGTTCCGGTCTCGCCTGCGGAACTGGAGGTCGGGGGAAGGAAGGCTGAGAGGAGGGCACCAATTTTGGGTGAGGGTGTTTCTGATTAACCGGAAAGAAGGAAGCTCCCTCTCCGCTCTTGGAGCGAATGGGGTCAGTCCCCGCAACACCCCCGCTTATAAGCCCGTTGTCGCCGGTCACTGCGGCTCTTGTGCTGCCGAGGACCGTTTCGGAAACAAGCTAGAACAACGTCGTTGCCGGTACCAGATTTCGTCATGAAGCCAGCTGTGAGTGGGCAATTATTGAGTGTTCCCATCAGCCGCTTAGATCTGTGAACTCGCGCGTTTATTTTTCCCCGCAGAGCGCTTGGACATCCGACCTCTGTTACCATGATTATAACGATCATCACTGTCAATGCGAAAACATAAAATTTCCGCATAAACATCTTTTTTTTTTTATCCGCTCTTGTGGTCCGCGTAATTATTTCCGCAGACCATAGAAGTTGGCTCTCCAGGTGCTCTGCGGTAAAGTGTAGGCAGATATATTTTCGGACGGTGTATTATATTAAAGAGAAGTTTAGATTAAATAGTTAGCGCTCGAGATATTTACACTTGGACGATCAGCTGTTTTTAATAAATTTTTTATTTATTTCACAGGCGAGATATGAAGAGGGAACGTTTCATATGTGAAAAACATTATTCATTTTTTAAGCCTTATTATTAATATACCATCGACATCAGCTGATGAACCACAAGAGTTCCTTGACAAACACAGAATGCTGTGTGCTACACGGTGTTGTCGCGCCGGTCGGCTTGGCACCTGTGCCGACTGCTCTTGCTTCCCAGGAATCAATCCATCCGTTTTAACACTCACCCCCCCCCCTTACCGGACAGTGTCAGACCATGTTGCAACATTCCAAACCCCTTCCGGCTAACTTCACCTCTTAACGAGTGCCGAAATAGCAAGGGCCTGTGAAGCAGTCTTCGAATGGGAGAGTCAAACTTACTACAGGCAGAGAACAGAAACAACCTCAGCTGCACTGAGAAATCCAATCACTGGCCTTCCTGCCCATGAGGTTAGCCAAGGCGAAAAGCAAGCAAGAACATGCCTCCGTGGTAACGCAGTCACGAAAAAAAAAAAGGCGGCGTTCGCATCTGTTGTCATTGAGCCTGCACGGCCATTAGGCCATGATACAGCTCAGCCCTCTCATTTGATAACGATTTAAGGAATATGATTAATTGGTTTTCCGAGTGCATATACACTTCTGAGAGGTAACAAACCAAATGAAATGTTTAATATTACTAGGGTAGAGGAGGAACCTGCTCTACCGTGCAAATCCCTAGTCCGCCAAACCTAAAAATAAAACCGCGCTCATTTGCGTTCCGGGAAACGCTAGTGTGTCCTTATTTCACTGCAGGAAGTTCCGTAACCAACAGAATAGTAACGGAAGAGGGATAAAACAAGTGGATTATCGGTGCGGGTTTGTTCTAACTCGCCGGAAGATCCTGATTTGAAATCGTGCTTGATAAAGATTGTCTATTTCAAGAGTAAGCTAGGCACGCGTCGCTCAATAAGGTCAGTTTATGTGTAGCGTTGCCTTCCTGCTTCCCTCACTTTTTTACTGCAAACTTTATGTATGTTCTCACTTTAAGATGTCCATAGCAGGTACAGTGCGCAAACACAATTTTTGAGTTTTTTTTTTGTTATATAATATGGAGTGATGTTGACACGCTTCACATTTTGCCCAGTCCAAGTAATGTGAAGCGTATGCTTTCCCACAACGCACTTAGGAGAGCTCTGCCTAACGCCAGTGCAGGCGACATGCGAAGCGACCATCTCGAATGTATCACGTGCCCGTAGCGTCTCTTCTTAAATCGGTAACAATCAGTTCATCGACAAATCGTTTCATCGACAGCTCGGATCATCCTTTTTTCTGTAGTAAGCATGAAACTCGCCGCGAACGGCGTGCACGGGTCAGTCAGGTGTGGAATATTTTTGTAATGAGTCGCCGCGAGGCGGCGTTAACGCAAGGGGGGGGGGGGGTTAACGCGCGCCCTAGTGGTACACTTGTGACGAGAAATGTCCCTACAGCGTGTAATTCGCGTAACGAGTGTCGATGAAACGTGAGTTCATGACACGTGGGTCCATGAAGAGTGGTCCGTGAAGCGTAATTCCACAAAAACGAGTTTCGACGAAACGATAGGGACCCTTTCAAAACTACGATTACCCCAGCAAAGCGAAACAACGTCCAACTAGAAGCTCCTCCCACCCTTTTCCACTTCAGCGGAGCGAACGGTGAAGAGTAGGGCACCTCCTCTCCAGTGTTCGGGCTACTAAAGTGGAAAGAGGTGGAGGAGCTTCTACCGTTCTTGACCTGTCACCGACTATAGTTTCCCTATAGGACAACGCAAACAGCAACACCTTCGCGCTTAGGCGGGCACTTTCAAATGTGTAATTGTCGCCGCGCATGTACGGCGACGACCGTCAAAGAGTTCAGAAACTCGAGGCGTGTCTTCTTGTGGCCCCTCCTTTTGCTCGGCCATTTGTTCGTCGGTGTTATTATTGGATAAAGTCGCAATGACATTGGCAGTGGAGCGGCGCTCGGGTAGTCGGGCGTGAGCCGCGCTCACTATATGGAGTCTCAGATATTCCCGTTCGTGGACTACAGCGCAATTCGCTCACCATTGGTCCTCCTCCTATTCATCGAACCAACGAGACGGCGGATCGGTATGCCCCTCTAACCGCTCTCTCAGTGAAGAACGGAGCGGACGCCATTTGGCCAGGGCGTAACCAAAGAGCCCCACAAGTATTAGCGATGAAAACGGGCGTCGCGAGGTAGTTACTATAGCAACCGTTGCTCACGTTGTGCACGAGTGTTGTAGACGAGTGAGTTTACTTATATTCTCACATCTGTCGAGTGTCTCTCCATATTCGTACCTCCATACTCGACATATTCCCGTTAATTTATCGTCGAGGACAGCTTAAGAAACGCACAGTGTGGCGAGTCCCGAGCATTATATTATCGGAGCCAATCAGTTTCCGCCATTAGCTGCTAACACTGCCCAAGAACCAATCGCAAACCGCGAAGACACCAATTGCCAGGCCCGGCATTTTAACTTGTCAGTGACTATGCGTCGAGAAAGTGAGGTAGAGGGGGAGATGAGAGAGGACGCCAGAACGCCTATAGCCCTGGTTGGAATGAGTAGTGGGTAGACCGAAAGCTAGCTGCCTTCGACTCCACTGCATGCGCTCCTTGACCGCGTTCGAATGCGGGAGCCGGACGTCGGCGTTCCGCGTTCTAACGCGTTCGACGAGTGCAGCAGAGATGAAGGTAGCTATAGCTTTAGGTCTACCCACTACTCTTTCCAACCAGGGCTATAGGCGTACTGACGTCCGCTTCTCGTCCCTCCCTCAGTTTCTCGGAGCACACAACATATAAACTCTTCTTCGATATTTGTTAAAATAACTGTAGATGTAAGGTGGCCAATTTAAAACATAACCAACTATTGCATTCTCATAAAAAGAAAAGACGTCCGGAATGGAAAACATTGTTGCACTTAACGCCCCCGAAGAACTGGAATAAAGTGAACGGCTTTTAGTATTGCACTCACAAATCCCCTCCTTTTACGGGAGGCATTTTGGATTTGTACTTCGAAATTATCTAAATATTTGCGTAAACTAGGCTTTAAGAGTTTTTTCTTTGTTATTTGTTTATTTCGACACCCACACACAGAGGCCTATTTTATGTTGACTTCCTAGGATATGCTCCTATAATGTGTGGGTCCTGGCGTGTACGACTTGTGAGTTTACGATCTTTATTGTAGGTTAAAGTTTCTACTTGCATGAAGATCTCTCCAAAGTGCAAGGCTGTCTTTCTGGTGGCATGTCCCGCAGCTGGCATCTGGGTGTCTTTGGACACATTTGAAACCCTCACTAACAGGTTACTATGTAGAAACTCAGCCGCCTCTGGTGCGAAAAAACAAACATCTTTTTTTTTTTTTACTTCGCACAGTACTCTTTGTAAAATATAGAAGATATAGTGCATCGGAGGAATAGAGATACAATTGCACTGCTCAAACGTTTAAGCAGAGATAAATGATTAACATCAATATACCCGTTCATGTTTGAACAGAGAACTGTCGAGTTTCGGTGCTGTTATATGTACCCAATACTATTTGCTGCAGTAAACAAACTGGCCCTTCTGATGGCAGGTACGATAAGTATTTGTTATTTGGTAGAAGTATATCTCCTGAAGCAACACCCTTCACGACCACTTTGATCTCACAGTTTCACAGCTAAAGGGTTCTTATCTGACGTACTAGCGTAGCTAAACGCCTACATTTTCGCGTTGTCCGTGTTGAGCACTGGGGCCCGGAGCACACCTGGTCCAGATTCTCGCACTCGAAGTAAATCCTGCCCAAGCCTCAAATTACTCAACTCTAGCCCTGACAAGATCCAATCCATCGCCAGGTCAGCTCACAGCCAGCGAGTATCGTTCCCTACGTCGTTGGTCGTTTTAAAGGAACGCTAAGCTCTATAATATATAACTTAAATTATTTATTTACAACATATTTGTGCTTCAAAAAAGTAATGCATGACAAAATGTATTAAAAAATAAAACAACATTGTTTCTGTTTTTTCTTTTTTTCTTCTCTCTTTTGGCATATTGCGATTACGCTTGAAAACGCGTTCCTATCTTTTACAGACACAACTTCGGTGCCTGGCGCTGCTGTGCGGCGTCTCCGTGGTCTTCTCACAAGGCTACGGTGGCGGAGGCGGTGGCGGCTACGGCGGTGCAGGAGCCGGAGCTGGCGGCTATGGAGGCGCCGGAGCTGGCGGCTATGGAGGCGCCGGGGCTGGCGGCTACTGGAGGCGCCGGGGCTGGCGCCGGCGTCGCGTACGGAGGAGCCGGAGGAGGAGCTGGAGGCTACGGTGGAGGAGGCGACGGCGGCTACGGAGGAGCCGGCGGCGCAGCAGCTGGCATCTACGACGCCCCCGCCGGCGGTGCCAGTTACGGCGGCGCTGGAGCTGGCTACGGCGGCGCCGTCGGCGGAGGCGGTGCCGACTACGGTGCCGCCACTGGCGGAGGCGCAGCTTAGTGCCGGCGGCGCCGGAGGAGGCGCCGGATACGGTGCCGGCGGCAACCCTTACGGCGGAGCTTTCGACTTCACCAACAACGTCAACCACGCCGTAGCGTCCCCGTCAGCCGGTGGATACGGAAGCGCTACTGAGGGTGCGGCCTACGGAGCGGGCGGAGCAGCCGGTGGCGCGGGACTCGGAGCGGTCCAGGGTGCCTACGGCGGCGGAGCCGGTGGTTACGGCGGGGCCGCCGGAGCTAGTGCTGGAGGCTACGGCGGAGGAGCTGGTCTCTGTCGCCGCTGGCTATGGGGGAGGCGCCGGAGGATACGGAGGGTGAGTTGCCCCGCGAGTGTGCTTTTATAGGGGATCTCGTGAACCCTCGGAAGTAGTGCACGGAGTGGGATCTCGTAAAACCCAATTAGAGATAATGTGAGGGCCCAGAGTGGGACGTCCATTTGCTGCGCTGCTTGCACGTACGACCTCTTGCAGTCGTACGTGCAAGACCGTGCGTTTAATAAAACTTAATTACATTAAAAAAAAAAAACGTTTGAAGCGAGCATTTTTTGCTCAACATGCTGAGGTTGTATTCGGACTTGGGGTAGACTATTTTAAAGATAGCAGACTGCTGTTGCACGCACTACATGTCTGAGTCTATTGCTAAGAAGAGTGGTTCTATACGCAAATTGATTGTTTTAGCTCTAGGGGCTTAACGGATTCTTCGCAATAGGGAAATAAGTGACACTGAGGCAGGGCAGTAGAAACAAAATAAAGTCTAGTGTGAAGTGGGTTCGAAGAGGGCGGCGTATTGGAAACTCTCTACAATTATAGCCGATTTGACGTTCCGGTACCGGTCAGAGTGTTCAACGGCATTTGATGCAATGCCCGACGTTGACTAGCTGGTAGACGATGCCATACTCATCAGGGCTGCTCATCCCAAGTGTCTATAAGATTGATTAAAGGCTCGTTACGTCGACTGAATTGTTTGGAACAATTTTGAAATTATATGAATGTGTTTAATGTTTTGTACAGCATAGACACACCGATGACTGTCTTCAGCTTATGCCTTATAAGGTTCGCTATTTGTGTATGCGCTCCGGCCACGCATGGTCATCGAAATTGTCGCCTAATGTCGTGGACGGCCGTTCGTCATGTATGGTTGGCGTGGCGAGAAAGAGAACAACAATTGTTCTTGGATCTAAAATTTGATGGCTATTGATAATGAATGACAAAGAGAAAGTTTACCCTGCGTGATCCTCATTGCTAATTCTTGGCAGATACATGCATATTCTTCATCATGGCGATCTACGGTACATAGACCATTAAAATAATTGCGCTCTGCAAGCTTTCATCTTTGTCTACTGGGCAGTGAAATGCGTTCTGACTTCTGACCATGCTCAGTAGCTCTTTTCTGCGAAATATCAGACGTCGCGCATGCGTCAACTGCCCAGTTACTCGCCATTTCTCGCCAGGGTGATAATCACGCTAAAGTTGTATGGAGCGTGCACGCAGTAATTATTAATGCGCCGAACGAGGTATTCATCGCCCTCTCTTTTCTCGCCCAACAGAGCCGGAGGCTACGGCGCGGCGTCGGGTCTCGGAGGCGCGCAGGCTTACGGCGGCGGCGGTCAGGTGCAGGCGTCGCCGGTGGCTATGGAGGAAGGAGCTCAGGCCGGCGGCTACTAAGGCCGGCTTGGATGCACTTCCGCGGGAAAGGGGCGCCCGGACCAAAGTTGCGCGGCTGCGGTGAGCCACAAGGAACTCCGAAACGCGCACTCCTGGAGTGGCGTGGCTGGATCAGCACTCGAGCGTGGCGTTTTGGAACATGGTGGCATCTATTGTTTGGAGTGTACGGCGCCAAGCCGTTCTGTTCGAGGGCGCACGACACTATGCTATAAATGGAGCGCCACCAACTCTGGTCTTTGAACGAGAGCACGCGCAGGTACCGGTTTTAAGAAGTGCGTCGACGCATGTTCCATTGTTCCGCAGGCAGCTGCATCGCCTTTACTGGACGTCCGACGCATCAGTCGGTAGGCTGGAAACAGTTGAGTATGCCAGTTCCTCGAGGTAAATGTTTCTAAAAAAGAAGCTTGTTGAGTGCGCCAAGTTGTTTTGGGACCCTGTGTGCGCTCGGATAAGAGAAGAGAGCTCCGTGACTAGAAGTTGTAAATTGTAGTGAGGCTGTAATTTGTTGCAATTTTTTTTTCTCCCAAATCCAAATGAGGGAAAATTGCCTCATTGCAAAAAAAGCTTTCCTTATGTAGTTTGGTGGCGCTCCCGTTAGCGCCTCAGTAGAAAACTCCCAAAAACCTTAAACCGTAAAAAAAGTGTTTAGCAGATTTGATAGGGATCAGTCTGCTGTGGTGAAGTTAGACTGCGAGTGATTAAAAACAAAACAAAGATACATCCCACATTAATATATACCTGCTCAAGCGAGTTTTCAATTGTTACATAAAAGTGCGTGCTAATAATGTACCACAATAATAAAGAATCTTACTTCTTTGACAATTGCTTCGTGTCCTTTTTTTGCCGCACCACCTCTGACATATTATAATTTTATCTTTCTTTTTATCAGTTTAGTTACAAAATATTTTCTTGATGTTTGCACACTTCGAAGACCCTGAACTTAAAAACTAGGATTAGTGCTTCATTCTTCAGGGAGTGTTTCCCTGGGAATTTTGTTTTAGAACAGTAATAGCCCTATTAAAATAACACTTTAAACCTGATGTGTCATGGGACGGTCTCTGCACCTCATACCCCTTCAGCCCATCAAACCTCTCAGCCCTTCAAACCCCTTTAGCCACATTTCAAACCCCCTCAGCCCTTCAACCCTTCAGACACCCAAAGGAGGAAACCATGGACCAAAAATGCAGTTGAAAGTTTGTTTCGGACACTGAGTTTTACATCCATGTAACTCAAAAAGACGATAAAAACCAATGTGTGCTCAAACGCGCCCGGAGACAGCTGTAGACAAAATATGTCAGACTTGAGAGAAACAACCGAGTTATTTGTCGCAAAAAAATACCTTTCGAGGTACTCGACAACCAGGATACAAAAACAACAGCAAGAACAGCAACACACCACATCAGTTTTGATCACACATGGCGTGAATAATCGTGATAGGCCAATGAAACTTGGCGGCGTACTCGAAATCCTGGAGTCACACAGCACAATCACAGGTCAAACCTTTGGAACCACTCAAACGGACTCGACAGCGCTTGAAACAAACAGCGGTAGGTGATAGAAATGACACTACCGCTGATCGCGAGCCACGAACTGGACGTCAGCCCGAATCTCCTGCACATGAAGGGGAGGACGCCAGGAAGTCGAGGCACTCGGTGAAGTTCGCCGGCCGTGCGGGATGGAACAGAGCGGGTGACCGGGGTCGACGGAGCCGACCGTGTACAGCTCCATCGAGTGCTGCTCGAAACGGAGCTGGCGGCGGCCGAGATTGTGCTCCGTGAGCTGGCGGCGACTCCGCTGGCGTCAGTAGTCATCCTTCGAGTCTCAGACTCCCGAACGGCCCTTCGCCACCTCCAAAGCTCGACGACACGCCACCGCTCGCCCGAACAGCGGCGTCCCTCGCAGCCGACCGTCCATTTTCATAGGGTCCCCGCACACTGCAGGATCCCTATAAACAAGGACGCCAATCATTTGGCCAAGTTGGTCTACGTGTGGACAACGTATCCTATCATCGCGAAAACAGGACGACAGGACTCCTTGAAAATGACTTTGACAAGCTCGGGTCGCTAGCGCTGCTTGAGTGGGCTCTTAGCAGGTAAGCAGAGATAGGCCCACCTGGCCGGCGACTCGTCAGGTGCGACTTACTCTTCTCGCCGAATCCACACTCACTGAATACCTGAAACACACGTAACTCCTGTCTAAACTGTAATGATAAGCATTCGGTCAAAACCAGAAACACATAAATTTGAACAAGGATATCTCCCAAACTCCCGGTTCGTAGATCCACCAACTCGAAACAAAAAAGCAACCTGCCTTTCTTGCCGTGCCGCCGAGCTCACTGCCAGCGAGACGAAGCAGAGTACGCATGCGCTGTGCGCCACATATTGGGCGGTACCTTGTTCCACCTGCCGGTGTACGCGTGCAGCGGCGCGGCGTGTTTTGCTAAAGTCCTTCGCGCTGTCTGCTGGGTGGCGTGATTTATCCTGAGGCGAAGTTGAGCTTATTATTATACGTGCGTACTCGCTTAAGAGTCGCAATGAGAAATATAAGGGAAGCCGATATATGCCGTTGACAGAAAGTTGTCAACCAACGGCTGTCAGTTGGCGCTGAGTGAGTGTTTCTTTTGGTTGTATGTTTGTGTCCTTAGAGTGATAGTCTTTCGGGTGAGCTGTTACGTTGAACATCATCACAACGAGTTGATCGGACACCAAACGCAGAGAGGGGCCGTGTTTTGCCCAGCGCCAAATAGTGCAACCATAAAATATATCAACACGTCTGTGCAGCAACCTTCGTCGCCAATGGGTTCAAACGCGTCACCGCCACCTCAGGGTTAATTTCGAACATACCGAAAGCCAAGCACTTTCACAAAAAGCTGTCAACCGAAATAGTAATTAAGAAATACTACATTGCACCCTGACCAATATATCCTTATCTCTCCCACAGACCCGTTAAAAGGATTTTGGCGGGTGCCGTGAAAAAGGTTGGTACACACACCACAGGCCTCTAGAAATTGATGACGGGTTTCTTCCACCCTTTAGAAATTCTTAAAGCCTACGTTAGGCCCTTTAAGAAACCTCGACGAATATTTCAGACCCCTCAACAATCCTTGAAGGGTACGTCAAAACATTTAAGAAATAATGGCGGGCCCCATACACGCGTTTTCAATAGGGAGCTACTCTTAGTCCATTTTCATTGCTCCCTCTTGGGACGAATGTTTGCTCCTCTGTAAGAGCCTTATTGCTCCCTACCGCGGAGCCTCAGACATAAAGGTTATCTCTGGGGGCCTAATAATGGTATCTTAAGTGCGTTTGTTCCAAATATCCGAAGAGTCTTTGTCCTCTGCTTGAGGATGAATAATACCACTTTTGGGAAGCAACTTTCGAAATTGTGGAGTAACATTTGTCTCCTTGGGAGTCAAGTTGAAAACTTCGAGGCAGGAAGATTTATAGCAATAAAATAGCGACTCAAAGAGACTCTTTACAAACGTCAGCGCCGTATAGCGCTGGACGCGTGAACTACGCGCGTCCGCCATTGCTTGCTCAACCTCTCAATGGGAGTGCACAAGTGCGCAGATGGCCGTGAATAGAGTACGTTTAGACATGTAAATTAGAAAAAAAAACACATTTTTAAGAAATGTTTATTTTTTATTTTTATTTTTTAAAACAAGCAAAACTCTTTCACAAATAAAAAGCATATTCTACATTACCTACAATACCGCTACTTTCGTGCAGTTTCGGTTTGGAATTGAGAAGCCAAAATCAGCATCGGCATTTTCAAATGGCGTCGGTTAGATGTGGCCAACGTTACTAGAACCACTCAGTTGGGAAACTGCCATAAAGCCCGGTTTAAAAAAGTAGCTCGGACCCGTGCTCGAGAACCGAGCTAATGGCGATCGCAACGCCGCCATTTCTCCCGCAGCGTCTACTCTGGGAACTGCACGGCTTCACCTCGAGTCGGGCAAAGCCGGTGGCGCCATCTCACAGGGCCACATCGCAGTAGCTATGTAAAGAAACTTTCATGTTTCAGCTCGTCGCTAAAGGGAGGCGCTGTTATCGTATTTAGCTCTGTCTCGGTGGACGCCAGCGGCCAGGTTTCAAGGGTGAGTTTCCCAACTGAGGGTTTTAGTAACGTTGGTTGTAGCGTCGGACTGAACCTATTGAACTGGTGGCGTGTGGCGTTGTGGAAACGTTTGATTGTGGCACGTCTAAGGACTTTGTAACGACCCAGTCGATTCAGTTTGCTTGCATGATCTGTCCTGCATCGTTCCGGGACGTCAACCTGCGCTCGTGATGCCTGCGTGCTCTTATTGTTGGTGCTTGCCTTCCTGCAGCCAGCGTGGCATAAGAAACGCGCTTGGAAACAAGGTGCGTATGCAAGCTTTCATGAAAAAAAAATCGAGTTCATATTGACCGATGGCTTTCAAGGTACAGGCGATTTGCCTTTCTGCGTCACTGCGGCTCTCCTGAGCTGAAATAAATATATTATATGAGCGATTTCAGATAAGATCGACCAAAGGGTGGCTGGTCGACATTTTTAAATCAACTGATGTTTTTATATGCCATTGTCTAGTGTCTGGTATAAACGAATCCACACTTAGTTTTGACCAGAAAAAAATTTGGAGACAGGAAAAATCGTAAGGCATGGAGAGGTGGACAGTTGCAATAACGCGCACTGATGGAGGGGGCACGTTTGAAAGTGAATAACTAAAACAATAAAATTAGGAGAATTTTAATACTTTTTAGCAACAAACTATGAGTACAGTTTGCTTGTAATATATAATAATAATATTTATTTACATTATATTTATTTTTATAAAAATTGCCAAACATGCCTGCTCGAACGACAAATGGCAAAATTTGGAGGTCTGTATCTCATGAAATAATTTAATCATTATTATATAATTTGCAGATACTATTCTACTAATATATGGCTATTATTTAAAAAATAAATAAGGTATCTGAGTGATACAATAGTTAGGATATATTTAGGCAAACATGGAAAAAAAATTAAACAAAGACAAATTTCGATGCAAATAAAAAAAAACACCACCTTCGATTTTTTTTTAAATTTGGGTACCCTGTTATACTCTATTTCGGCATTCATTTCTATTAAAAACATGTTGCATTATTTTATTGAGAAAGAAGAAACAACTCCCCAAAGTAGGGTCTTTTTTCAAAGCCTACACTTAGCAGTGTCCTATACAAGAAGTGACTCTGAGTTCCAGTTTCATGAAACCAACACACATCTTTTATATATTTTCATTCAGATGAGGCCATTGATAACTATAGAAATCGTTCACAGACTAAAATTTAGGAGAAAGTACTGTGTACAAAGAGGTATCATATTACGGACTAGTGATCCGAGAAAAGATCATGCAGCCATCGGCCACTAGGAACTTTGTTTACTTTATTCTCCTGCGACACTACATGCACTTCTCTCTTCCCCTTTATCTCCATCTATTTTCTCTCTCTCTCTCTCTCTCTCTCTCATATATATATATATATATATATATCCCTGATTTATATCCAGAACAAAAACATATTCAAACATTCCTTGTCTGCGTGATAGTGTTTTGTGGCTAGCAAAAATCATTTCCTCGCTAAGCTCACGATTGTGGCGCAATAGTTGCCGGAAACCGCAGACCACACTCGTCGCTAGTTCTGGCAAAACGGCCGATACAATCTGTTCTCGCATTTCCCAGCTCGCTGTCAAGGACAAGGATGTTCGCTTCAACCAGCAAAATATGGCCGCCGACGCCTGTTTACTGAGCAGTCATGCCTGTCGCCATCTGACTCGCTGGTGTCACGGGCGATAATATCAGGCACAAAGGGGCGCACCAACCGACAGCAGAATCCCCAAATACTCGAGCCTCGCGTAAATACAAGAAAGTGTAAACGCTGTCGCCATGTTAAAGGGACACTGACAGGGTGTTTATGCTCGCCGAGGTTTTTAGTTGTACATGACATATGAGAGCCCAACTACCCAAAACACAATTTGCGACTCGAAATTCGGTTTCTTTCCGCCCGAAAACCGCCGATCAAGAACTGGCCGGTTCGAGTCTCGCTCACTCTCTTTTCCGTGGTCACGGGCCGTTTTCAAAGGTATCGATGCGACCACCAAATTTAATGAAAGTCGTTGGTCACTGAAGGCACACACTCAATATTAAAAATAGAAAAAAGATGAAACCCATTTTTTGTGGCTTCTAAAAAGCTGCAAATACGTTGATTGAAAAAAAGTTCCACAGAGAACCGGAAGCATTCTGTGCGTGCGTCGTTTCGCGTATCGTGGGACTCGCGGGGACGGCGATGGCAGCGGACGAAGGGGCGGGACCTCTACTTCAGAACTGTCGTTCGCGGTACCGGCGAATTCTGTCTGCCTTTAAAGAAATTTGGGACTGATCAAAAGAATTGGTATTCATCCCGTACGACACGCCCGACCACCAAGCCGACTTGCACGAAGACGTCGCCGAGCCGTCGCTCCCTTCTCGTGGCTGAAGACATCGCTCGCGCAAACTTCAAGCACGACGCGTCTACTTCGAGTTGAATATGCACGCGTATGATTTCTTTACTAGGTGCGAATGTCGCCAATACGTGGTGCTTCCCGACTTCGACCGGGAGTGCTTTTGCTGGAGGAAAATCGGCAGCAAACTTTCCAACTTACAATTTACCGGCTGAAGTATTACTAGGGAAGAGATCCCCCTATCACGTGATCACCCCGTAGGTCAGTGGGAACGACGTCCGCTTCACATGCAGCAGGACCGGGTTCAATCCTGGTAATGGCACGTTTTTTTTTTTTCAGACATTTTTTGATGTTACATTTCTTTCTTTTACAATTATCACTGAAGAAACAAACAAAAATTAACAAACAAATGTTGTGGACGAAACGTCGCTGAATAGACCTATTATGTCTTACCCAAGCATCAAGGAGAATGCAGGGATTGGTGTTCCACGCGCCCACGTGCTGGCCTCAGCAGTAGTAAGTTTTTCAAAGCAAAAACCTAAAACAAATGGCATCTTGCACGCGCATTCGTCAACGCTTTCTTTGGTTATTTACTTCGAATCTTTTATACAGGAAAGGCGTGCGCGTGTGGCGCGTGGAACACCAATCCCTGCATTCTCCTTGATGTTTGGGGTAAGCACAGCAAATGGGTCTATTAAATGGGGATGGGATTTCTTATGACACCTACGAACTCAATGTAATCACTTTCCACAAAATGCAAGGAGCATATAAATTAGGTAGCGTCCGCTTTCCGAGGTGCCCGTAAATGCTCTACAGGAATTGCAGCCAGCCATGGGCTCCGTGCAGCCGCTACGGGGACACTGTCGCTCGCGCCACCAGCGCCTCCCGCGGTCAGATTGGGAATGTATGATACGTTCCCGTGCCGAAATGGCGACGCGCGCGAGTGGATTCTGTTGTGCTGTTCTGCGGCTTCAAAAAGATCGATGCCATTGAAATATACTTTAAGAAAAAGTCTTTGAAGTTGGGAACACAACTTTACGCGAGCCGTCATGTCTTTGGCGTTAAAGAAGTTATCCACGTCTCGTCTCAAAGTGAAGCAGTGGGGAAATGCGTGGCGCAGATGAAATCTGCTGTCTACGACGTTCGTCTTCAGGTAAGCGTGCCGCGGGCGTACTGTTTTCGTCTTATCATTTTAAGCGGTGCGTTTGTCAAGCGTCAGCTCTATACTTCGTTTCGGCAGGTCCAGACGCAGGCGATGCTACAAGCGCGAGCTCCGGGCTTTCAGCGTCCCTGCCAAGCACGCGCGCTCGTGCAATGCAAGCTCTGTTCAGGGCCACACGCTCGCGCTCGCAGCATCGGCTGCGTCTGGACCCAGCTGAAACCAGTGCAGGACGGCCGTGGTATTGGATACTATTTTTCTCCGGCAGCTTTCAGCGCAGCCCAGAGTTATCGTGGGCGCGAGGCTGCGCGTGCAAAACGCGGCGTGCGCGGCTGGGTGCAAACACGGAGCCGCACTAGCGGTCTTTGTCAGCAGCGAGATACACACCGCATGCACAGACAGACCTTGTGCCTGGGGCAGCCGTCTTCGCGGCCCGTTCTCGACCGGCGAAAAAGAGTAGACGAGCTCTTTGCACGTAAGGAACCAAGAAGCGTGATTAAATGCGAAGACCAACAAGAAAATATTTGCATCTTTAATGTTCATTTTTTAAGGGGAAATGCGGTTATCTCCCCATTGATTGATTGAATTGAATTTCTGGAATATGGCATTGCCACTCACTATACCTATATTTTTATATTATTAACATGGTGCTATTCTTTGCAGGGAATAAGAGTCA